>JADDOH010015945.1:0-46199 GCA_016648135.1 Agrypnia vestita | reverse complement strand
AAAATGAATTATCCTTTGTTCGGATCTAAAGACAAGTATTGTGCTTCTCTTTGTCACACATACTCACAAAATGATTCACAGTTTAATCCTTTGCTCGGATCTTCTTAAGGTTAGAAAATAACAGAGATGTCTTTCCTTTCAAGCTTTTATTGAATCTGACACATTAAGGCCCCAGACCACCGTGAAAAAATATTTTTTGTCATTTTTTTCCCTTTCATTTTCTGAAAGATTATTATATCATTTGTTAAGAACGTTCTCACCAAATATTTTAAAGAAATTTGTAAAATTGACGGAGATACAGCGGTTTAAATTTTTTTGTTTATATGTTGAATTATCCTTCAGTAAAACTTTGAATGCGTTTTTCTCAAAAGCACATTTTTCAACCTGGTTGACAGCGTATCAGAAAAACTGTACATCCGATTTGCATGCGCCAAGTCGTAAACTGTTTGAAAATCCAGTCTCTATGGCACCACGTAGGGATTTTTTTATAAAGGGCCCCTTTCTATTTTTTTTTCAATAAATGATGAAAATTTTCTATAAAAAATCGAAAATAAAATTCGCTATTTCGCCATTTTTTTATATTTTTAGATATCGAAATTCTCCCGCGTGATGCTATAAACCTATATGTCTAGTTTCTAAATATATTTTTATTTTATTTTTCGGTTGTACTCTATGGCTTAATGGCTGTCAACCACCCAGCGACTAATTCGTCAGAGTGCCATCCGCTAGATGGCGCCATACAAATTACAATTTGAAATTACTATTTGACACTGTCAGTCTTCCAAGCAGAAAAACAATTTAATGTCAATAACACTAGGTTATTTTTAAGCTTGTAAGTAATTTAAAAGACAGTTAAATTACACAAAACACACGAATATTAAAACTGCAACATTATTCCAGCCAGAAAAAATCAAATTCCAGACACAACCGGAAAATCACGACCCAATTGCATTGCAACGTGTACCACTTACCACAACAGACAAAACAATGAAATATTGACAGATTAAAAACACAGACATAAAATTTATTTGTAATTTTTTTGTAAAGTTTTGGCCCAAAAGCGTGGAACTCACTAGACTCCGTTAAACAGAACGGTGCATCAGAAACTTTATTTAAAAAAAACGAAGCTCTTCATACCCACACTGCAATAAGACTAGAATGTACAAAGGTAGATGGTAGAATGAATGAGTGAACGAAATCTCTCGGAATGATTCCGCTGTTCTCGTAAATTCTCGAAACATCGAGAAAACGGTAACCTATATAAAGGGACCGGCTACTGAGCAATCAGTTGCGTTAAAGTTATTTGACAGCGACAAGTCCACAGGCGAAGCGAAATCGTGCAGTGTGGGCACCTGAGCGATTTTAGTAACGTGCATCTGTTTATGAGAGGCAAGTTATTCAGTTATAAAGTGCAGCGAAGATAATTAGTGCGAATTTCGTGTGTGAAAGTGACTTTGAATAAAACGTTAATTGATTTTTAAGTATTTCATTTGCCTCCCATAGCCGCGTACCGCGATAGTTTATAATCACAGAAGAGGTTATTTTAAATGTTTTATCAATAATCAAATTGTTAATTGCAATAAGATGTTCTTTTTGAATTCAAATTCAAATTCAAATTCAAATGTTTATTCAATGTTCAATGCTACAAATGTTTACAGTGTTTACAAATTTAAATTAAGCTTTTTTTCATTGTTGCTGAGTGTCTTGGCAGCAAGTAAACACTAAATTGATTTGACGCCCTGCCTGCTACACTAGTAATTTACTGTATTATAGCAGACAATGCTCTTCCAGTAGTATAATGTTCAAGAATATTTATTATTTATATAACATTTGTGAATCAATCTTATTGCCAATTAAAATTAAGTAATAGTAATAATTAAATGTTTACAATTTAATAATGGTGTTAATTAATAATAATTTAATAATAAGTTAATTAATAACAATTTAATAATGGTGTTAATTAATAATAGTAATATTATAGACAAAGGAAAAAAAATGATCTGAATAGGATATTAATAAAATAAAATAAAATAAAACAATTAAAAGTATTTAAAAAGATGACAGTAAATGTTCTTGTAGGATTAGTATATTTTAAATTTAGTTTATATCATGGCTTTTAATAGGTTTTGGGCATGCTTCCTTCCCTTTTCATGCAGCCAGAGTTTCACTTTAGAAGAAAAATACGCGAGACTATGGCTACATGTTTTAAGTGTAGTGTTAAGAGTATTGAATGTTTTTGGTGCTTGGAAATTGGTGCTTTTTTTGTGCTTGCAATGCCTTTCTACTTCACCAGCCAGAATAAAATGCTTTATTTGAGGAACAATGTTAGAGTCGTGAAATATTTTATATGTATGTACTCAGTACCGATTATGGTCTAGCCGTCATTCGTCATCTCGCCTATTGCTTTCGCAGCCTTACGCTGTGTCGTTAAAACTATTCTCCTTTTCATTTAACACCTCCGCTAGTGTTGGTGTACTTCAATCGAGTGCAGACCGTTTTCCCCCGGCGCGTGTTGTACACATATCATCGATTTTAGCGGCGCGGCCTCTGGCGGCGCCCGATACAAGGTTCATGAACTGCCCGAGTTGGACTGGCTCTATTTATTTAAGGGATAATTCATTAGGGGACAAATCGCGAAACATTCCGCGCGGCATGTCGCATCAATATCTATAGCCTGCCCAACATAACTTGGCGTGCGGTAGGATTGGAACTAAAACCCGCCCGCACCCGGCGGCAACCCCTCGCCCTGTACTTCAGTACAATTTTGTATTTGCTCGGGAGCTGTGACATCTTGATTACCAATATACACTGAATCATTATGTCCAAAACAACCAAAACAGTCCGGGGTGGTGCAAGAACAATTGCCAATGAAGTATTAAAGTTTTGCGAAGCTGAAAAGCAAATAATGGACCGATATTACCGTCTGATGGTTTGACAGATAGAGCGGCCGCCGCGGAGCGCGCTGTTACCCGACCAAATTTATATTGACACTGGTCACCGGACATTCAGTACATTATGTATTGTGTAATAAATTTACAACCTGGCAACTTCTGTTTCGCGACAGGGGCGACCTCCCTCGCACGCCTAGTTATCGTGGTGGCACTCTACGCTCATGTTTCGGGGACAATGACGCGGTCATTTGACGTGTACACACCGGGACTCGCATATCACTTGTCGCGGAAATGTCGCCCGATGAGGTTATGATGACAGCTGCGTATCTATTTATTTTAACGAGTTTATCGAAACGTAAGAGGAGAAAAAGGTGGTGGCTGCGAAATTATTTACTGCAAAGAGAAAGAATGATGGATGTTCTATGCGATCTTCGAATGTCTGACGGATATTTTGTCAATTTCACTCGAATGACAACTAATTTTGACAATTTATTACAAATAATCGGGCCTTCCATAACCAAGCAAGACATTAAGGAACGCTGTTGGCCCTCACATAATTTTATTTTTATATTCACGGTTTGAAGTGTCCCACAAAATTGTACGGCTTTGGTAGAGCGCGATGACTTGGAGAACAATTTCGTTTCCCCACATTAATTTCATGTTGACGGATACAGCGCATGCGCATTCACTTGTTAACATACCACGTAGTACTGACGCGCAGCGCGATGTCGCCGTGAGCTCGCTCGGGTACCGTGCGCACGAAATGCCCCGCTATGTTGTGCGCGACGTCGCGGACGCGACGTTGCAACGTCACGTAGACTCTATGCCGCGCGTGATGTTGAGGGATAATTTGTCCCCTAGTGAATATATGGCTTAAGGCTAGACATTCACTGCAAATGCGTATTAATATTTAAAAATAATGATTCCAAAGTATGAAATACGTCAATAAATTACATAATTATAAAACAGAATTCCGTTGCCAGCGGCGACATTTATTTTTAAATATTAATTAAGGTGTTTTTTATATAAAAAAACTAACTTTTATTAAGTGAGTAAAGCCCCAAAATACGGGAATAAATAGAATATACTGTTTAAAATCATCTCTTTATATAAATAAAAAGCGTTTTAAAATCAACAAGAAACGTAAAAATTTCTTGCAAATTTAAAACATTATAACATTATCAATATTGAATATTTCTTGATTTCCTGGGTATAAGTTCTAGATAATGAAGTATACTTTATACGTATAAAAAATATTATGCGTAGGTACATATAAATATTCATAAAAAATTAATGCCGCCTAGGACACTAAAAACGATTTTTTGGCCGAGGCCTGTCGATTAATCCTTATATTTTATTAATTATTATAAATAATGTCAATTTTATTACTTTTATATTATAACAAAGGTTCTATCTAAGTTAGTGCCTTAAAAAAATTGCAGTCTAGAGTATACATTCTGATATAAATGAATAATAAAAACCCACATTTTTGTAAAAAAAACGCCGAAATTTGCAGTGAATGTGCCGCGTTAAGTATGCGCTGTTGTCAAATTGTGTATATTTCCTTCGCGAACGCACGCATGAGAAGAAACCCAATCAATTAATCAATTAGAAAGACATACAGAAAAATCTAATTCACGAAAAATATTTTTCTGTATGTCTTTCTAATTGATTAATTAATTTGGTTATTAAATATTTCACAGAACTTTGTTCTGAAAAATTACAACTTCACAAATATGAATGTGTTCTTGAATATATAAACCCAATCACTAGAATTTGCGGTTTATATAACCAGTTGTGTTGTGTCGGGACTTGGATAGGGTGGATGTGTTTAGCAGTTTTTAAAACAAATTTAAGAAAAAAGTCCGCACCAATGTACACACCTTTCTTTAGCCACTTCTAATACATTCCGAAACTTCTACATATTTTATTTATTTACTAGCTCTAACCCGTCAAAAATGGCGGTACGTTTACATGTTGGTTCCTAAAGAAAAAAGAAGAAAAATAAAAAAAGAATAAAAAAATGTTTCTATAAAAGTTACGAACATTACGTTAGTCTTAAGTCGTACATTAGTTTTTCATATAAGCTTTTGTCTTTGCAACCACCATTTCTATAAGTATACATGTGATAATAAAAATAAGTTTTAAAAAATTACCGCAACTGTTTCTATGTGCACCTACCGAATGACATTATTTTCGACATTTAATATTATTAATAATTTTTTTTTTTTGTTAATTATTTATATTTTTCCAATGTGCATTGCATTTATTTTTAATATAAGTGCATGCTGCAGACTATCAGAGCGGTGATAAACGTTTATATTATCAATGTCTCTGTGTGTGTCTCTTTAATTAAAACAAATAAATAAATAAATATTATTATTAAACATAATGTCCAGCCCATATGTCCAGCCCACTGCCATTTTAGTGTGGGCTGGACATATGGCTCGACAGGAGGATACTAGATGGGCACCCAGAATCCTACAGTGGTGGCCCTGGACAAAAAAATAGTAGCGTCGGAAGACCTCCCAAAAGGTGGTCTGATGACATAGTCCAGCAAGCAGGAAGAACCTGGATGCGAAGGGGGAAAACAGAGATGAGTGGAAGAAAATGGAAGAGGCCTACATCCAGCAGTGGAGAGAAACAGGCTTAGGAAGAAGAAGAAGATTAAACATAATATCTGCCTGTCTCTGCGAGAAATCGGCATGATGGTCATTTTTTTTCTTCGGGCCCTTTTCTTGCAGAGTTTATTCCTTTTTATTAAAATCATTTCGTCAATCAAAGTGGAAGCTCAAGCGGAACCGTTTATCAACCCCAAAAAGGGCGTGCTGCGTTTCGGACACCAGTGCAGCGTGCGTCAACAGAACTGACGTCGCAGATCGGCAACCCAGAGAAAATCTCTTATATTTAAAGCCTACGAGTGTGAAATGCAAGTGAAATGCTATTTATTCCCTTAACGGCTATATTTCAAGATGAGCGTCGATTTAATCTCTACACCTCGGAATTTACACCCGTAGCAAAATTATAGTTTAACTCTAGAGTTAAACTAGTTACGTCTTCCTTATGGCTCGGTTAAACTTAATTAACTCGCCTGATGCAATCACAAAATTCTTCTCGGTTTACAGTTAGATGCACATCCGCTAATCCTTTTCCCCTAATAACCTTGAATTAATTAATTGACATAAAGCCTATTTTGTTATGCTTAAAATACAATTTACTGGTGACTTGAGGTCGATTAGTTTTAGGAACGGTTCTATGACATTAACCAAAAACAAATACAATTTCAAAATGTTTTTCAAGTTGTACTTCAGCGTAATCTTTTTATTGTAACGGCAGTTGCACACGCAGCATGTAGCGGAACGTGTAGCGGCGGAACATGAAGCGGACATGAGATACAAGAATAACGGCGCCATATTGAACTATCGTGAATCTATCGTTTTTTAAGAAATTTTTTGTTTGTCACCATGCCGAAAACGATTAAAAGTGATATTCGAGAAATTATTTATTGCATAAACTACGTAATTGTCAGATATATATACGTTTACAATATTTAATACAAAACAAAAAACACATTCGTTCACTCGACACTCAATACGGCCGTCAAAGTTGTATAGTTTCGAAACTTTTGAATGCGGAACCGTTTTAGGCCGAAAATCGATCGAACACATGAAAGTGAGTAGGTACTTTTTGTAAAGGGACAATGTCTCAATAATGACGTCATATTGAATTCTTGTCAGCTGTCAGACTCGAATTCGATCGTTTTTTCAAGAAAGCTTTTGTTTGTAGAAGTATAACTTGTACAGCAAATGCACGAGAGAGCTTTAAATAAATTCATGAATTGATAATGGTGACGAAATTATTGAATATACTGAATATACAAATTATTTAAAAATATCCGATCAAATCAATGGAATACAAATATTGTATGTGACCTTCATATTATCGCGAAAATATTGGTTTTAATTGTAAATTTGAACTCTACGGATGGACAAATTGATAGAAGTGATAGAATGTGATACACACTAATTTTTTATATTTTAAATTATCATTTATTTTAAATAGAGCTGTGAGCGTGGAATACGTGTCGCACCAATATTCTTACTATTTTTAAACCAAGCTTAACGCTTATTAACTCATTTTTGACAAAAATGTTAGTTAACGACTACTTGCCTTGGGGTCTTCATATAAAAAAAGCAACCCATAAAAACCAAGTTTTTACTATACTCCCTTTCTTTGTAAAATATAACAATAATTAAAGACGAATTAAAACATATAACATAACACTAAACTTACACAAATTTAATTTATATTTCTAAAATGTCAGATGTTTTGAGATGTCAAGATTTTGATAGATTCAATTTTCATCAATATCGTACCTTATGAATTTCCAGCGTCAAATGATTTAGTTAGAATCAGATTTGAGTAATGTAGAATTCTTCAAAACTAAGCAGAAATCTAAAAGAAATAAATTATTATTTGATTTTTTCCCAAAAACCCCAATTTTACTGTCATCTGTGAACCAATTGTTTTGTAAATTTTCGAAATTCGTAGTGATGTACCTATTATACCGACGGAGTAATTCAAATTTAGAAAATATTCCGCGACGTTATCGGGCCGCCGTAATCAAACTTTTCTAATAATTCCAATTTTAAAAACCAAAAAAATTTCTAAAAATCAAAATTATACTATAATTATTAATTTTTTTAACGAATATTTGATAGACCTTCTTGATCGTCGCCACGAGTCTGCTTGCAAAGTTTCAGCTCGATTGGATCACGGGAAAAGGGTCGAAAATCGATCCAAAGTTTTTGTTGACGGCAAGCAAGCAGACGCCACGAGTTAATATAAAGGGAGTAAGAATCAGATCACACATGATTATTACATAGTACAGAGACCATCTTACAAGTTTCCACAAAGTTTACATGTTATATATTAACATACAGCAACAATAACATCAGTTATACAAAAAAAAAACAAAAAAGTGAAATTTTTAAGTTAACGCTATAAACATAAAAAATGTTTTCCGTTACTTTGAGAATAGGTCGGAATGTCTGCCTCGATCACTGCGTCCGCCGAGTTTGCAAACACGACAGCAAAGTGAAACGAAGTAGCGCCAATAGTGATCAGGTTCAATCAATCGAATCAGCGGAGCGAGACAGCCGGCTGCACAGGCGGGCAATGATGCGATCAATTGTTTTTTTCCACCTTGTATCGAAATGCGACTTCCTCGTAATGAACGACCAATTGGCGCGCCGTCTTTTTCTGTCATAATATATAATCACGGGATCGCGACCGCAGGAGGCAAATAATTAAGACAAATTATTAGCGATGCAACGAATACTACTTTCACGAATACGAATATCAAGCCTACTATTCGGCGAATACGAATAATTCAACAAGGTAATAAATAACACACCATGTTCTTTTTCTACTACCGGTAAATTTTTGTTCAAAAAGCTAGCATTTCTTTTATCCGTTTGTACATTCCCAGCGGTCGAAAATGAATATCGCTTTTTTCACGCTCACGAGAGGTCGTGTTATTAGATTTAATTTGAAATTATTTTATAAGAGTTGACACTTTTACACACGGCGGAAATAAATGAAAGGAACAATACGCTTTACAAAACAAAAACTTTATGAAATGAACACCTAACCTTATTAATAACCCAACGAAACTAGATGAAAGAACTTACGTCATGCTGGGAAGCAAGTAACAATTGACAACATGAGAACGCAACAAATCCATTCATATTGAATGAATGGATTTGTTGATCTTGGGGAATCCCCTATAATATAGTGCGTAGATGTGTTCGGGTACACGGTGCACAGCCAAACCGTATTTTGCGTTGCGTTCAGTTATAAATAGTTTGTTTTTAATATTCGTGATGATATTCTGCGAATACGAATATTCGGTAAATATCTACTATTCGGCGAATACGAATATTCGTATTCGTTGCATCACTACAAATTATTGAAGCCTCAGAGAGACAAAGCTGTTTACATGAGAAACGTGTATGGTAGCTTTACTGGGCGTCCACAGGACCTATCTAGCTGGCTTTAGTGATTACTTTACACAATGCGACGTTCACCGTTCTACCCAAGAACAACTACACATCGATCAAATTTTATAAAATTGTATGCATATGTTATTTATTTTAGATATTTGATGCAACTACGCTATTGCCATCTATGGTTGAAAATGTTTTCCCCGCTGGAATAGTATTATTGATGTCGCCGCTGGTAAATGTATACTTCCGTACATGCTTTACCATATCATTAGATTTTACTGTATTTTATTTTAATTATATCCCTCTGTGAACAAAATCCAGTAATTCTGTTCTTAGAACATTTTAATAAACTGCAAGGTGATACATTTCCCCTTATACATGCACGCGGGCGTGTACACACACATACAAAACATACTCACGCATACGCGCATACACACTTCAACAAACTTCGTGGCAATAAATAACCTATTTGTGAAAATAGCAAAAGCTATGTCCATTATTTGGTGGCAAAATTGTTGAACGTAAAATTGTTAGATTGACAAACATACTCACATACACACATATTTGTCAGCAAACTTCTTAGCAAAGACCCATTTGGGAAAATTGCAAAAGCAATGACCATTATTTGGTAGCAAAGTTGTTGAACGTAAAATTGTTATATTGAAAACATACTCACGTACACACATATTTGTCAGCAAACTTCGTAGCAAAGACCGATTTATGAAAATAGCAAAGCAATGTCCATTATTTGGTATCAAAGTTGTTGAACGTAAAATTGTTAGATTGACAAGCATACTCACGCACACACATATTTGTCAGCAAACTTCGTAGCAAAGACCCATTTGGGAAAATACCAAAAACAATGTCTGTTATTTGGTATCAAAGTTGTTGAACGTAAAATTGTTATATTGACAAACATACTCACGTACACACTTATTTTTCAGCAGTACGTACTTCGTAGCAAAGACCGATTTATGGAAATAGCAAAAGCAAAGTCCATTATTTGGTAGCAAAGTTGTTTAATGTAAAATTGTTATATTGACAATTCCTTCACTAAGCGAAACTCGTCCCGCAAAAATGAAATAAGGAAAAAAAAAGTGTTATTATTAATATTTTAAGCCTTAACTTTGTGGTCAAGCAAATCTACCGGTTTCGAGACGTGCCCGTCTCTTCGCCAGGACCCAAAGTAGACTAAAAATCTCCGTAAGTGGCTATATACCGACGTATCTAACATTTCGTTAAAAAAGTGTGCATTTATGTAAACTTGTGATAATGAGTTCTATAAAGTTACCTTTTTTTGTCTATCTTGGTAGTAAAATCACATGGGATGGCCGTTCAAAAAGAGAGGTTGACAGTCGCATCCTCCAAGCAAAAATTGCGTTTAACAAAAAATCAAAGATTTTCGAATCCAATAATACAAACCTAAAGCTCCGCAAGCAATTAATAAAAACTTATGTGTGGAGTATTTTGCTGTATGGATGTGAGACATGGTGCATTGGCGACAGAGAAAAAAAACCTTCGAGATGTGGACCTACAGACGTGCCGTAGGAATTTCCTGGAGAGACCACATTACGAATGAAGAGGTTCTCAGCAGGATCGATGAAACCAGGCACACGATGAATACCATCTCGAAAAGGCGTGCAAAATGGATGGGGCATATTTTACGCCATGAAAATCTGCTCAAAACTATAGAGAGGGAATTGTAGAGGGAAAGATTGCCAGAGGGCGCCCTCGCCGTGAATATCTTGAGCAAGTGTGCCAAGATATGAATTGTGCCTCCTACACACAGCTGAAGAGGATCGCCGGAGACCGAGCGGAATGGAGAAGGAGATGTGCTTTGCTGCAAACCAATCCCACGGATTGAAACCCAGGAAGAGAGATAATAAAAAAGGTTTTTTTCCTAATAATGTGATACGAAACCACGATGAGGCAACGCAATACAGATAGATATCAGATACACCGAGTGACACATATTTTCTAACCACCGTGTCGATTGATTTACAAAATGTGGTATTGTAGCAATTCGATGCTACCGCATCTCGCATCTGTAATATAATTCTCTCCGGATCAATATCATTATGACATTACTACATCGAAATTAGACAAGTTAGCATTTTTGGAGGTATGAATCGGACAGTGGCGTGCAGTGGGTATAAAATTAGGTTATGCTGTGACCGACTTACGTATATACCTTTATTAAAAATATATATATACGCATATACCTATAAGGGTATACACATTTAAAAGAAAATTAACTGTTTATAATGAACTATTTTGAGTAGCTTCAATCCACAAAAATAACTGCACTATAAAATAAGTATTGTAAATAATACTTTGTAAGTAAATAAATATTTTATATAGGTATAGGTATACGGCAAAAACTTTCAATATATTTCGAAGACGATTTATATATAATTATATCGGGAACAATACTAATTTCAGATATACGTTTCTTTTCACAAAAATAAATCAAACATTTTATGATATAACAGATGGTATTTACCATAGAATAGAGAGATTTACAATCACCATAGAAAAGACAAATAGAATTTACACCGAAAGTTTTGGGTGGAATTTGTAAAAAATAACATTTCTGCAATGTCGTGCGCGTGTCACCTGGCATAGAACCTTTCGAATAAGCACGCTAAATTTACTCGTCTATTACCTACACAAAACTCGCAGCATTAAAAATACGCGGTTTTTTTCTCGACTTGACTATATCTATGGAACAAATTTGTTGGGCGAGATAAATGAAGAATTGACATGAAGCTAGGTACAGAAAAGTCGGAAATAAAACTTCTAGCCGTAGGACGAATTACGGCTAGAATTTAAAATCGAAAAAAAACAGATACGTCACGTTAAATGGAAACGTCAGAAATTATAATTCTAGTCGTAGGACGAATTACGGCTAGAACTTTAACACTTTGACTGCTGAACGATTTTCTTCGACATCATCTCGGTGCTGAAAATTTAGCCAGTATTTAAAATTCTTAAGAGAATGATTTTGGGGATAATTCATTGTCATTTACCCCCATAAACCCATTAGTTCTCTCCAGGCGGTCAGCACCGCCATAAACACACCACTGTTTTTTCAATGACAAATGTCGTGTAGTGCGTTTACACTCGCCCAAAAATATATCTGGTCAATATTATTCACCAAAATAATTATTTTTCAAAAATTATTATTATTGCATATCTTATCTTATTCAGATATTTTACAATTCAGACACTGTCTACTGTGTAGGGAGTAAAGGATAACAGAGTGTTCCATTAGACTTTTTCATAAAAATTGTTACCCATATTAATATTTTCATACATATAAAAAAATACATCAACCGTTCTCACAAAAGCGATCTAGAGTCGAAGCTATAATTATTTTTAGGCAGGAATAATTCAAACAAGCTGACGTTGGCTATTAATGAAATAATACTTTTCTAGATTTTGTACTAAAGACACTAACCGAATAAAACGAAAGCGAAGCAAATTATTTTGAAAAAAAAATGTGCACAATAAATGTTAAGATCCATTTTATTTTCGCCCTGAATGCCTGACCAGCCAGATTTTTTTATTTTATTATTTGTTTACCATTTACATTTACAGTGTTATGTAAAACTGCACAGAACTTTTACAGTATGGTTTAGAACAATGTTTTCATACATTTTTAAATATGAACTGCTTCAGTTTGAAATGTCAAGATTATGTATTATATTTTCTATAATTTTTTGTTTTTTATCACTAATCCTAAAATCCTATGCCTTTGAGAAACATTATAATATATCATATTTATTTACAGAAGTTTGCAAGAAGTGCGCACAAATTATCATTGAAAAATATTACACTAGAAAATGTGTTCCACACAAATATAAAAAATATAACTGACTCAAAAATTTTTTGGGTCAGTTATATTAGGTCCTTACATATGAAATTGGCGTTTAGTATGGGAGGAACATAAAGCCGATTTTTTTTTTATTAAATATATTTATTTAATCAAAGTATGTACCATTGCTATCTATGCACTTTTGCCATCTCGTAGGTAGTTCATCGATCCTTTTACTAAAAAAACCATTCGGACGGGAATCAATAAAATCTTTGAAGGCGGTTTGGACTGCCCCATCGGAGTTGAATTTTTTCCTTTGCAAGAAGTTATCCAAATTTCGAAAAAAATGGTAATCTGTTGGGGCAAGGTCCGGAGAGTACGGTGGATGTCTTAGACATTCCAATTGAAGCTCCTCTAATTTGGTAGCCGTCTGTTGTGCAGTGTGTGGTCTAGCGTTATCATGAAGCAGCAGTGGCCTAGAGCGATTAACCAGCCTCGGTTGTTTAGCAGCTAGCTTTTCCATCATGGTTTGCAGTTGCTGACAATAGACATCTGCCGTAATCGTCTGGCCAGATTTAAGAAAGCTGTAGTGAACGACACCAGCACTAGTCCACCAAACGCTCACAAGTAACTTTTTTGGAGTCAATTTTCGCTTGGGGCATGGTTTGGCTGGTTCGGCAGGGTTCAGCCATTGCGATGAGCGCTTCCGATTATCGTACAGGATCCACTTTTCATCACAGGTAATGATTCGATTTAAAATCCCTTCATTATTGTGCCGGTTGAGTAATGCAACGCAGCAGTCAACGCGCGTTTGTTGATTTGCTTCACTCAATTCGTGAGGTACCCACCTTTCAAGCTTTTTCACCTTACCAATTTGCTTCAAGTGGATTAAAACAGTTTTATCACTAACACCGCAGCCTGCAGCTAACTCGGATGTGGTTTGCGATGGATCCGCTTCCACAATAGCCTTCAATTCTTCATTATCAACTTTGGTCTCCGGCCGTCCACGGGGCTTGTTCTGCAGGTCGAAATTTCCAGAACGAAAACGTTGGAACCAAAAACGTACTGTGTTTTCTTTTGCGGCACCGTCGCCATACACATCATTAATCCTTCGAGCCGTTTCTGCAGCACTGGTGCCACGGTGGAACTCGTACTCGTAAATAACGCGATATTTCAAGTTTTTCATTTTGTAAACTGAGTGACGCAAAGAAAAAAACAATTGAGGAAAAAACAAATGAATTATAATTTTCAAAACACAAATACATGAGTAAATAGTTGTATAAATTTGGATTTGGAATTCCTAACCAAAGAGAAGATATTTGAGATCAAATTTGCCAGTATGGCAAAACGCCAATTTCATATGTAAGGACCTAATATTTTTTGTATACCACGTAAAAATTGTCTTTACTCTTAGAAGACTCTTACATATGAATTTAAAAAAAAAACACTGAAAATTGCTATATTATGGAAAAGTTCTCATTACACAAGAAAAGTGTTTTTCCGTAAAAATTGGAAAATATAATACTTACATAAAAATATTATAATAACAATCAAAAATATAAAAAAAAACACGCAAAAATTTCTGTGTGAACGAACTTTATGTTCATAAACGGAAGGAACGCAAAAAAAGCGAAAGAAATTGACCCAACTATACGATGTATTGTCTAGCACCAACCTTCAGGTATAGAACGCCGATAGGCGTTTTCAGCACACAGCGAATGTTTTTGAGAACGCCTATAGGCGTTTTCAGCACTGGACGTGTTAAATCAACTTTTTCTTAAGATAAGGATTATTTAATTAATATTTGTTTCCCAGAATCTTTACTAATGCACAGCTTTTTTGCTTGTATGCGCTGCACGCCACTGGAATCGGAAGGATTTATATTGAAAAAGGAAAATCGCTTCTACAGTCGGTCTACCATTGGTGTTTTTATATACGCCTTGAGGAATAAGTGGTATTTGAACAGCGTGTACTTACGGGCTGTGCACTGAATTTATCGCGCGATGTTTGGCAGAGATGTGACCGTTTAGCGAGGCGCACGGCGTCACGGCCCGCTGATGGCGCTAGCTACGCCTGCTGTGTGGTCAAATGTGCTGTGCCCTCTCAGCGCGCGGTGACATCGTGAAATTACAGTTTCGACGTGATCGCTTGACGGCGCCCTGTGTTCGTTAGCTAAGTATTCAATTATAAAATTTTTCAACTTCTTCAATGATAAAAAAACAACTTTGTGGTAAAATTATTATTATAATAAAACAAGTAATCCCATACCATTAATAATAATTAAGTTGCCTTTGTTGTTGAAATGAAAAAAAATCTTACTATTATTTTATACTATATCTATTGACAAATTAGCCCAACATAACATCAACAAAGTAGCCCAACATAACACCGTACTCTTATTATTAAGTAAGCAGCTATTTTACTATCTCTGTCAACATTTTAATGCTACGCTTTGTTTTTTAATTTTTTGACAAGCAGGCTAAATTTGCTTGTGTGGTGCAACGGAGAATAATATTATTAATGCCTGTTATTCGTTTCGTTTACGAACTATTCGTAATATAACCGTATTATCCATCCCTGTTACTCGTTTCGTTCGCGAACAATTCGTAATATCACCGTATTATCCATCCCGTTAAATAAGTACCATAAAAAAATCGAAGGTTAATCTTTTTATGATAGACTTATATGAATCATTTTGCTGAAATCATTTTTACGTAGTTGATTTCATACTCGCGCTCAAATGGACGATAAACTTTGAGATATGTGTGACTGATACGAGTTATCAAGTCAAGTGAACTATATCGTTCGTTCGAACGAGTCTTTTAGACCCGTTTTTATGGTGATACAGATTTGCTATCTGCGCTTAATTTCATCATCTTTCAGGTTAATTTTAAGCATGGATCTCTCCACGGATTGGAACAGGATACGTATAAAATATTCGTTGTTTCAATATTTAGATAAGTCGCCTTAAATTGCAGAATCTAGTCACTAGCCAGACTTTCACCGAATTCTGTAAAAATTTCCACCCAGTGGTACAGCGGGATGTCGTCACCAGGTAAACTGTCAGACGCCGCGACGAGTCGGCTAAGTGTTGTTACCTGGAATGACACTTTCGGTGCGCGCGTGACCAGATAAGTGCGCTAATTGTCGCAGCCTCTGGTGGTCACTGCGCACACAGACACCAGTGAAAGCTCCTCGCGCTGGCCAGCGGAGTTACGCCAGTTTATGATCAGCGGCGTGACTGTACCAATATGGCTCATTGGGCCAATACTTTTTCATATGCTAATTAGAACTTATAATTTTTAAAATATACCACAGCAAGAAGTGGAATAATAAAATTTAAGGATACATTTCTGTACGTGAAAGAAACCCAGTGTCTTGTATCCATTTTTGACTAAAATGACATAAAATATTTCTCAGAATATTTTGAGTATGATTAAATTTCTCAGAACACAATACACAATATCCCCAGGGAACATCATTAATCAAGATGTATTATAGATGTCTCATAGAGACAAAGTCTTTTTTTTGTTGTTCTTAGGGCTTTCGACCTATCGTACGGCTGGCTTAAGTGATTACTTTACATAATGTAATGTTCAACAATTCCACGCATGATAGACTACCACGTCTATCCAATTTTTGGAAGTTATATATATTTGTTTGATTTTCACATCTTGTTCCATATGTAAGTTGTATTTTTACTACCGCCATTTGATGGTCGAAATTATGTCATTCCCATAAAGCAGTACAGATGTCGCAGTTGCTAATGAGACATCTATATTTTTGATTGGAGTTTTTAAAGCGATATCCTTTTATATACACCAAAAAACACCAAAAAAAAGACTTCCATATCTACGTTCCCATACAAAAAATTGTTTAGTCTCTATGAGACATCTGTAATATACAGGGTGTCTCATAGCTGGCAGCAAAAACTTTACAGGTGGATTCCTGCCTCGATAATCAGTTGAAAATGTTCAAGCAACCATAACCCAATATCAATAGAGATATGCCACATCAGCCTTTTCTCTCTCAATATTTCTGACTTGTTTTTTTGTAAGACAATCATTACAGTAACTTATATCGATTATGATTCGCTCTAATACAAGTCGAATAAAATGATAAAAATCTTGCAAAAATTGATCTGGTATTCCTTTCACCTTCAGATATTATTTTTTTGTATTTTCTTATGGTTTTTTGAATTTATATTGTTAATATTATTTCATTTTTTGTCATGTTAGCCCAAATCAGGGCGTGTATTGTTAATAATTGTAAAGACTAACTAACTAACTAACCATCGGAGAGGGTAGGCAGAGAGGATAGAGCGCCATAATCTCGACATACAACATGCCTCATCCACATTCATACATCTTCGCGTGCAAGCTCGACGTTTGTTGAGGCTTCCAACGGGACCATCTTCCAGTATCTGGTTAATCTGGCCATGCCACGTCTTCCGCGGTCGCCCTCTCTTTCTGGCGCCGTCAACATTTGCGTTATATATCTTTCTTACCATTCTTTCCTCATTCATTCGCTGTGCCATGCGCAACATGCCCAAACCACCTGAGCGATCCTATTTTAATTCTATGAATTATGCTACGATCAGTTTTACATTCATTCCTGTAATACTCTTGTTTCGGGATGAGGAAGCTCCAAGTAAAGACTTCGTTCTCGTAAGTATTTATTTGGTAACAATAAGGGTTTAGACAATCGTTTATACAGTAAGATGCGGTCTGGATAACAATGGTAGTAAAAGAGAGCGACTCGACATTCACGCGCCTTTTTATACATTCTCTCTCTCTGTCATGCAGTCTCTTTCTGGCGTCGCGACATACGTTCCTCAGATCTATTACAATTCCTAATATCTTCATTCTTTACTCTATCATACACGGATTTGCCACACATACGTCTAAGGGTTCTCATCTCCATTGCATTCAATCTACTTTCGTTTCTCTTCTGCCAGCTCCAGGCTTCACTTCCATACATACATCAGTGACATATTTCTATCAGAAATTATTGCATTCAAAGCACCGTTCACCCATTCCGATGTAAAGAAATATGTCGAAATAATCTCCAATAAGATGGACAGATCAACAAATGATCATAGCCTCGCTGAATAGCGAGGAGATCGCCAGTAGTTTACTTCATCGACCGAGAGAGATGTTAATATTGAATTCATTATCTTTGTGTCTCGGCATTAGCTTCACGCAGCCTCCGTCTGATTGTGCGAGCAGCGATGATGATGCGACCACAAAGAGAGAATACCTGACCACCCATTGTTGCGGAAGAAGCTGTCGGCGAGAGGCGCGCACCTAATGAGGCGACAAATTGCTGGTCATCCGCCTATAGCGCTGCTGATGCTGACTATTCTTCTGGAAACAATGATTCTGTCGCCACTAATGCTCCGATTCTATAGTCTGTCAATCCAGGTGGATTGAATGGAAAGGCTCATTTTCCTCCGTTAAAATTGTAAACGCACATTTTTTGAAGTTATCCTTTTTTGGCGCATTGAGGGTAGATTTTTTAACGTAGCGGAAGTTGCGAACATGCGTGTAGCGGCAATGCGAGACCACGAAACGCGCGCGCTTCCGTTTAACTGTCAGAATTTTATTTACTTGAAATTAGTGTTCCGGTAATATCAATAAGGTATTGTCGACCATCTTGAATTGATGGAACGGTCATAAAGATGCTCAAGTCAAAAGCAGACAAATGATGGGTTATTGAATTGAAAATTAGAACTGTTTATTAGGATTTCTTGTTATTTATTTATTGAAATTAACGGACATAGTCCAGTAAAATGTATTACATAACATGAACAGCATAAAATACAATAGAATAAAAGTTATAGCAATTTAAAAGAAAAGCAAGGACAAATGAAAAGTACTAACAAGATGGAGACAAGATCTAGACTATCTAATCAGAGATTGTTTGAATCTGGACAGACTTACACCAAAGAAGTCCAGATCCTGTCTTGAATTTATAAGACAACATAACCGGTATACAGATTATTTTAAAATACATCGTTATTTTTATTTTCTTACGTCAAATTTATTTATTCTGCTGGCAATTATATTTTGGACGTCTAATTTCTAGTATATACGTTTTGTTGCAAATGTGTCAAACTCGAACGCGTACCCGGCGTCGTATCATCCGTATTATGATTGCTTCAAAAACGCAGTACGCAGTGCGTGGTTGCCATTACCAGTTTCAAAAAATAACCAAATCGTTTGAAAAGTAGCAGGCTAATAGCTGCAAAGTGGCCAACACTAATAAATCTTCTAATCCTTTCCAAAAATTAAATTTGATCAGCAATTTCGTCGCACAGCTTGCGTTTTGATGGACGACAAGAAACGAAATGGATATTTTTATAAAATCGATTCTGGCGAATCCTGGCAAACCCGATTTGACGTAATTTCTTTTCCAGGATACAGTTTAAATCCAGGTTTCGGACCGCAATCAGATTAAAACCAATAAATTAAACTCGACCGCGGTGCATTTCCGGTTGCGGTGTGGTTTTATATAATTTATTTAATTTCATAGCGGTTTGGTAACCGGTAACGGCTCTGTCAGAAGTTGTCCTGGTCAACTCAAAGCAAGGCACAATTGCACACGCATCAAAATGTTTCTAATAACAACTGCGTTACGTTTAGTGAAATGTAGAGGCTACGGTGATGCCTTCCGACTGTATGTCACCTCAGGAGCCTAATTTGGGCAGTGAATAGAGACCCGCCACACACCCAGGGCCGTTTTATGAGCATCAGCAGGCGCGGGGAGGCGTCCACATGAAACCGCTTCACTGTCATCAAAAACAAACCGTACAATACAAAACAATAGAATGAGGTACGATATAAGAAACCCGGAGTTCTTTAGAATAAGCCAGCGCACTAATAATGTTGATTATTTTCTCCCATCACAAGGTTGTGTCGCACATATAATATGTATTGTGCTGACCCTAACATTGATGCTGATATTCTTGCAGACACGTTATCTTCGTTCAAAAACTCACTCATACACAACATCCATTTTCTAAACGATGACCTGAACCTATAGATCCATTAAATCAATTATTTATTAAATACTAATCGCACTACATTCAAACACTAAATATACAATACTTTAGATTTGGATTTTAGAACGCCACGCTTCTCCGCTTTGCCTCTACTCAAGCACGCTCTTCCGGCTGTTGAAGCTGTTGACAAGGTCGTCCGCCAATTTTTGCTCTATCTGGTCGTGCCAGATCTTTCTCGAACACCCTCTTTTCCTGCTGCATTCAACGCTCTCCCCGTATATCGACGGAAAAGTCGGACATCCATCGAAAATGCATTTTTTTTACAAATACTGCACAATGCAATAATTAAAGAAAACATGTTTCTACGTTTTTCAGAGAAGGAACTAACATACAAGTTGAAAAATTCGTTCATTTTGTACGTCTTTTGTAGTTGTCTTTATTTTATTTGCCATCTTCCTCTCGCTCACACGTTCCACATTAGTAAACACTCTCAAACATCCTTTATTCTTTCTAATAATACACAGATATCAACATGACTAGATAAGGCTGTGAAAGAAACTGGTTACAACATATACCTATACAACATTTAAAAATTTGAAAATAATGTGAATGTTCTTATGGTGGAATCGGTGAACATTGCATTAATCCAACTCATACAGGTCATAAGCCCTGGGCCATTCTGTAAAGGCTTCCGTATACGTTTCCCACGTCAATTGCTTCGTCTCTGTGAGACTTCTACAATTTACCTTAGTTAATAATTATCCCTCTGTGGACAAAATCCAGTAATTGTGTTTTTAGAACATACATATAAAAATATTCTTGAAAATAGTTTCTTATTCACAATAAACATTTAAAAAGAATTAAGTATTTCGGAATTGTCCATTATTGAAACAGCAATAATATATCGAATATTGCAAAATCATTCGCTTCAATATAAATCAAACAAAATAATTAACCCATCGGCGTAGAGTGCCACCACGATAACTTGGCGTGCGAGGGAGGTCGCCACTGTCGCGAAACAGAAGTTTCCAGGTTGTAAATTTATTACACAATACATAATGTATAGTCCGTCTAACTTATCTGAAGAATGGCCAAATTTGGAACTAACGACGCCATATTGGATTATCTACAGCTGACAGACCTTTGACAGACTTTGTTTACAGAGGGGTTCACGACTGTTTCGATAGTTTTTTAAGAAAATTTTAGATTGTCACCATGCCAAAAACCATTAAAAGCGGTGTTCGGGAAATAATCTTGAAAATGCACACGTTTTTTGAAGAGGAACAACGTCTAAAAGCCCCAATTATACCGTTTGATTTTGTTCATAGACTTATTGCCGCCACTTCAGGTTAGTGCTGCCATGCAGTTATAATGATTTTCCCATACTTAGTTTTTTATTTTACTATTATACAATTTCTTCAGGTATTTCTGAATCGGCAATTTACAAAATAGTTAAAGAAGGTAAAGCGGCCGTGGAAATGGGCATTAAAATATCTACACCCGGAAAAAAAAGAACAAGGATAAGTGGAAAAATTGATTTAGAAGCCGTAAGATGAGAAAAGTTTTAGAGCATTATTTTATTCGATAATTTTTTACATAGAATTTTTATTATTTATACTTTTTATTACATGATTCATTAACGAGTTCATTTGTATAAACATCTTTTATCAAAAATAAACTTTTTTATTTATGCACATTAAAGACTGGTTGCATCAACTTACTTTATAGCAATAGTTCATTTAAAGCATAGATTTTTACGAGAGCGAGTTGTTTGATCGGTGGAAAATGCAAAATATCTATGCTTTGAACGAAAGATTACTATAAACCAAGTTGATACAACGGCCCTAAACCGATTGATATCCTTAGGTGTTACTGAGTTAAACATGGTGGTCATGATCATTAGGTATGAGACACTGAATAAAACCGGCGCCACACTGCGTGGATCTTCCGCCGCGTCTCTTCTGTCGTGGAACATCGCTACATTTCTTTCCATACAATATGCGCTTATTAAACACATTATGCGGATGATCGGTCGATCTATTTGCTTTGCCGATTTGGCGCAACGGAAAAGACGCGGCGGAAGATCTGCGTAATGTGGCGCCAGCCTAAAATAATTATTATTGTTTGTTTTTTTTTCCTGAAAATTGTATTTTTTTTTGATTTTGAAAAAACGCCATTTTGTGACGTTGTGTATTTTACGAATGTATATTTTGATAAATTTATTTGTACGTTAGTTTACATTTTTTGTTTTTTATCGTGTCGTATACTGCTTAATAACTTGTTTAAGAAAAAACGAATTTGCAAAAAATTCCCTACAAATGAGATAATTTTTAGACTATGGGCAGTACCACAACGATTGGGACGCCCTCCTTTATTCTCCAGATAAGTTGGACGGACTATACTGAATGTCCGGTGACCAGTGTCAATATAAATTTGGTCGGGTAACAGCGCGCTCCGCGGCGGCCGCTCTATCTGTCAAACTGTCGGACGGTAATATCGGTCCATTATTTGCTTTTTCAGTTTCGCAAAACTTTAATACTTCATTGGCGCATGTTCTTGCACCATCCCGGACTGTTTAGGATGTTTTGGACGTAATAATTCAGTGTATATTGGTAATTAAGATGTCACAGCTCCCGAGCAAATACAAAATTGTACTGAATGACAGGGCGAGGGGTTACCGCCGGGTGCGGGCGGGGCGGGTTTCAGTTCCAATCCTGCCGCACGCCAAGTTATGTTGGGCAGGCAATATCTCCCGCCATGATAGAGCGGCTGAAAATATTTTACGTTCGCACATCACTCTTGGCGGCTCCAAACTCCACCCAACTTTACGTGTTTGTTCAACTCACAAATTATTTTAAGTCACTCATCTTGTAATCAGAAAAGGAACTATTATATTTTTATCACTATCATTAAGATTTGGTGAATCCAAACATAAAGTGCCGCTTGTGTCTAACTGTCGCCACATTAGCTGTTTAAACTCGTATTACAAGATTATTTTGTCTGAGAAATCTTCTTATCAGAAACGTGAGCCATACATTATTTTAAATTATTTTAACACAAAGGCCCCTTACATAATGAATGCTAATACTGAATCCCATGATATAGTGCTGGCACTCGAAAAGTCGAGTTAATTATTTTAAGTTTTCGCATCAATTTGTGATTATTCTGATCAGTATGCATTTTATACATGCGTAAATAGTTTAACATTACTAAATTATTCGTAAAAAGATTCTAGTTTTAATCGTACTTGACTAATAATTCGTGATTGAATTTGAACTCCCCATTTTACCAAGAGCGCCTTGATATATTTGACGGCTAAATCCAGGATAATGGTCCCATTGCATATACAACGAAAATGATTATTTCACTATATTATTGAATGGGCTAATAACAAAATGAAAGATAATTTACGTTTAAAAATTAAGTATTAAATAAGATATTACACTTTAAAGTTTCGAAAAATGCACTGCATATTTTGACATTTCATAGGCAATATATGAGGTTAGGTTAGGTTATTAGGTTTGGTTTGGTTAGATTATTAGGTTCGGTTTGTTTAATTTAGATTACGATTATTTTAGTTAGATTAAATTAACAGGACATTAAATTATATAGTGAAATACTTATTTTCATTGTATGAACAACGGGACCATATTCTTGGATTATTCCGTGCAATGAATACGGGATGGTTCAATATAAATAGTGACGAATTACAGGCGTGCATTGCTTTGTGCATTTTACAGTCTCTAGTGAAAAAATATACTTTACAATCTTATTGGACTACAAGAAAGAGCATAGAGACAATGTTTTTTTCTTCAGTAATGCCATTTAAAAGATATTCACAGATTTGTAAATATTTACATCTAGTAGGTAATGATACAGCGGATAGCAGCGATCGGTTGCATACAGTAAAATATCTTATCGACTATGTAAATCATAAATTTCCATTTATATATGTACCGGATCAGGACATCCTCATCTTCTTCTTCTACCTTAGCCTGTTTCTCTCCACTGCTGGATGTAGGCCTCTTCCATTTTCTTCCACTCATCTCTGTTTCTCCCCCTTCGCATCCAGGTTCTTCCCGCTTGCTGGACTATGTCATCAGACCACCTTTTGGGAGGACTTCCGACGCTTATATTTTTTGTCCAGGGCCTCCACTGTAGGATTCTGGGTGCCCATCTAGTATCCTCCTGTCGAGCCATACGTCCAGCCCACTGCCATTTTAGTTTTGCAATACGGTCCATAATATCGGCAACTTTTGTTCGGCGTCTTATTTCTTCATTTCTGATTTTATCTCGAAGACTTACGCCGAGCATCTGCCTTTCCATGGCCCGCTGTGTACATTTTAATTATTGTACGCTTTTTTCTGTTAGTGTTGCTGTTTCTAGTCCATATGTCAACATCGGTAGGATACATGTATCGAACATTTTTCTTTTCAGGCATATTGGGATTTCTTTGTTTTCAAACAATCAGGACATCGCCATCGATGAAAGTCTTATGAAATTTCGCGGTGCCCTCTCATTTATTCAACTCAATCCATCAAAAAGCGTTCGTTTTGGATTAAAATATTATAAATTATGTGAATCTGCCAGCGGGTACTGCATGCAGTTTCACATAATTTATTTATGCGGGAAGAAAAATTGGAGATGATCAATTGCCAGCTTCAGACGCAGTCGTAATGGAGTTGGTGACACCCTACTTCTCCAAAGGTTTCACGCTATATCTCGATAGCTGGTATTCCTCGCCACTCCTTTACCAATGTTTACAGGAACTAATGTGTTGGGGACAGTTAAATCAATTAGAAAACAAATGCCGCCTTAAACTTAAAACTCAAAAAAGGTGAATTTAAATCTCAATTTTATTTTTATTTTTTATTATTTTTTATTTATTTATTGTTTATTTACATTTACATTAGTTAAAAACTAGGTAAAAACCTGTTCTGTGGCAGTTATTCTCATATGGTATTTATGTAGTAGTAAACAATGACAATTAAAGAATCTAAATCTAAAAGAAAATAAAAAGAAAAGAATATAAATATTATATTATAGTATACTTTAAATTATATAAATAGTTTTTGCCAATTTAGAGGTCAAGGGCGGATCACTTCTTCAGCATACCTTCTGCCTGATATTTTTATAAAATTATTAATACGATGTTTAAAAGGTTTGTGTACAGTTATTTCTTTAGTTTCATTAGGTAACTTGTTAAAAACAAGCGGGGCAGTGAAATTAAATTGTCTTTGCCCAAAAGACGTTTTCCTTTTAGGTACCTCGAAATTAATTGTATTTGCCAACCTTGTAACCCGTGTTTGTTGTGTACGATTAAAATTTACCTTGTCCTTGTGGAATTTTATAAGTATGGTTTTAAGGTATAATTTAGTCATAAAATGCTGGCATTGATGGGGCGAGATATGAAACCGGTATGCATTTTATCAACCATGCATGATTCTGTTGAAATGACTGCTACCAATAAACGTAGAACAGGAGACACAGTCGTGAAACCATCACCTATCATAGAGTACAATAAAGGTATGGGAGGAGTCGATAAAATGGATCAACAATTAGCTTCATTTCCATTGATGCGTCGATACCTGAAAGGATATAAAATAATATTTTTTTATATCCTAGATATGTGCCTATTTAATGCATATGTCTTGCATAAAAAAATAACAAAAATAAACATGAAATATTGTCAGTTTCGTTTGACTGTGGCTGAGCAACTCATTGCACGAGTAAGATTGCCGCCCTACGGAGGAATAGGGCGTCCTGCGGCTGACGGCGAACTCAGACTGCAGGCATTCAGCCCAAATTATCATTTTGGGACTTGTGGGTTTTAAAAATTTCAAATTATTACAAATTTCAAATTATAAGGGTTCGAATTAACGGGATTTGCTGTATGCTGAATATGTATTCATGTGCAAATTTCAAATGTGTTCTCGATATGTTATTGAATCATGATGAAGAAGCAGTCACAAAGAAAACCATTGGGCACCAAAAAATAAAATTCAAGTTCGAAATGATACTTGCCGCAGTAATTTAAATTGGTCTTTTTTTGTCTCCAGATGGGGCGCCCCGGTGAGCCTGGCAATCCACGCCCCCGGCAGCGACCTCGCCAGCACCGTGGACACCATCCGCCACCTGCGGGACTGCACGGCGGGCGCCGAGCTGGTCAGGAGGTGGACGAGCTTCCACGTCTTCTTCAGCGCCAAGCACATTCCCAAACAGGTAGCGTTTCTAGTATCATTGGAGCCACGTGGAGAAAGTTGCGTCACAAGCTTTCAAGTTCTCTCGGTTAAATCATTAGAGCTGGGAAGGGCTTCAGCAATGTCCACACGCTTGTACGACTATTCGACAGTCTCGCGAGACCGATTCTAGAATTCTGCTCTGTCATTTGGTCGCCGTATACCAATAAACTAATCAATCAGCTCGAAAGAATACAATGCAAACTGTGTAAATGCATCGCCTATCGTACACGATCACCAGGAGATATTGAGACCGTATGTAACAGATTCAGAATCAGCAAACTAATCACTCGAAGACAATTGTCTGACCTGACCTTCTTCTACAAATCTGTCAACGGACAGATAGACTCGCCCGAGATCCTGGAACAATTTGGCATATCACTGCTAGGCCGGATCTAAGAGTGCGTAGATTGTTGGAAACCAATAAATCCACAAAAAGTTACGTGTACAATGACCCAAGAAATAGGATTGCCAATCTGGTGAATAACCACTGCGTCGATATCAACTTCTTCGATGAATCACACGTCTCATTCTCATCAGCGGCAAAAAGATTATTACCACAGTATTAAAATTACCCTCAACCCTATATGATTATACTGTGTTGTTACTATGCTAGTATTTTCTTTCTAATCCATTCATTTAAGTCTATTAATTTTGTAAAATCCATGTATATAGCTGATTGGCGTAAGAATAAATAAATAAATAATTAACATACGTTTCTTAAATATGCGGCAGTCACAGTATAAATTTGTACAGTGACGATCTAAACTCCTTAGAGCTGTTGAGTTCTGTAATGGACTTCCTGGTGCCATGAAGAATATAAATAATGTAGGACTCTTCTACAAGGGAGCGTCCATAAACCACCTGATTCCATTTTGAACTCTTTTGAACCTCTCCCTCCCCGACATAGTCCCAGGATAGCTTTTGTCTTGATTCCCCCCCTGAGTAGAAAAAAGTTTTTTCCTATTAATTCCAGAACACATTTTGTGCTGTTTTCTCCTACCAAAACTATTTTAAAATTATTTTAAATATACAAAATAAAATAAATGAAAGAATTACGTAGCTTGACTCTGGCCCTCCCCCTCCCTTCACGTAGTCCAGCGTAGCATTCCACCTACCCCTCCTTGATCAGGCCACGATTATTATGGACGCTCCTTAAAAAACTGGTGTTGGAGAGGAGATAGTCCGTAAATCATGAATGCTCAAGAATTTTATATGTTTATCTACAATTTAAAGTTATTGTGTTTAGTCTTCTGTATTATAGTTATTAAGTTGATATGTGTAGTCTTTGATGTCCCTTTACACCAGCATGCTCTTACTGCCTGTGAACTTGCCATTTTTTCTTCTTGTTTTTATTACATATTTGTAATATTTGTAACAAAGTATAGAAGAAAATTATTAAAATATATAAATAAATAAGAGTGGCTTATCTCCATAACAATTGATCGTTGCTGGAACATTTTCGACTCATAATATAAGGAATTTACGTTCCAAGTATTGTGAACTAGTTATGGTATTTTAACCGGTGACACACTAACCGTTTTTTGAGGTTTGTATCTGATTGTATCGATGATTGGCAACTAATTTTTCGCAATTCGACGGGCAACCATCGGCACCGTACAACAGTTATATCTTAGTTACCAATCATCGGTACAATAAGATACAAGTCCCAATTAACTGTACCGAAAATAACCGGTTAAAATAACGGTTTAACCATCACTATTATATACAAGCTCAAATAAATATCCTTAGCTATGTATATCCGATATATATGACCAACTTATTACAGCATTACAGTAAGTCTTAAAATTGCCAAAATATTTTTTTATGTACACAGTGATCCAAAAATTAGAGGGAACTTTGGCCAGACCTACAATTATATCGTTGGTTCTATTTTATTTCTGTCTGAAGTCCTACATAGGAGGCAACCACTCCGCCGAATTGCCTGGTCGACAATATTATGATAACAGACATCGTTAGTGGCCTTTTAATCACGAAGCGTGGGAACACGGCTTAATTAAATAATTAATATGCATATCAGTTGGAAAGATTGGGTTCACCGACACATCTCCAACTGAATGTCCATCACGGTCGTTAGGCATCGGTGGGAGGTTCCGCTCGCCGCACAACACGTGTAAACAGGAAGGCTTTTATATTAATAAGTTTGCGGGTTTTTATCTAGATCCATTGGTTTTTCGCACTCGGCAATTTTCTTATTTCTGAATGTCTATTTGTTTTTCGGAAATAAAACAGACACCAGTCAATGATATGTATGAATAAGAGCATGGGTTATCAGAATTGAATATGTCCTAACCAGTGTTCGAGGATATATATCCGCGGATATATATCTTGGTATATATCACGTTATTTATGGCTTGATTTTTATTTTCGATATATATCCAAGAAAACTTTCTGCAAATGTTAATAGATGGCACTAGTTGTATTTTAAAAAGTGCTACAGGTTGTTTTTAATATCTGCGGTCGTTACTAGATGGCGCTAGATGTATTTTAAAAAGTGCTACAGTTATTTTTTAGTTTTATTTGTTTCATATAATCCTTTTTTTATTTCATACAAAGAAACAAACACCCATAACACTACATTAGAAAGAGCAACTTTTATAACTTATATATAATAATTGCATATATTAGCTTTTTTCAGTATGCAATTCATTTACTTATTTAATAAATAATAATTCATATGCAAAATAAAAAAATAAACTTCCAAATTATTTCAAGTTTGTATCAATCGACGTGTGCAAAAAGGGAGAAAAAAAAGTTTGGATAATATCCAATTTTTGATATATATCGGATACATGTATATCAAAAAATCGGATTATTTGATTTTTATTATAAAAATCGGATTTTTTCGAACCCTGGTCCTAACATATTTCACATAGAAACTAATTTGAAGTATATAAACAATAAGAAGTACAAATAAAAAATAGAAGATAAGAACAGTAGCAATAGAATGGAAAAAGCTAATCAATGTAATATAATAATGATATAGTAATAACATAATGAAACTCTGGTTAAATGTTCAAAGTTTTTTTGTGAAACATTGTGGACATATATAATATGTCAGCGTCTTCAGCGGTGGGAAGGATTGTGGAACCGGCAAGTCAGTTCCAGAAAACTAGGTTCAGCAAACGGGCATTTGTGGTGGCGGGCCCCAAAGCGTGGAACTCTTTGCCCTGCCTGATAAGAAACACGGATTCAGAGACTTTATTTAAGAAAAGACTTAAAACGCATTTGTTTACAAAATCTTTCCCAGAACCTTTTTAATATTCGTTGTTTTTTTTTTCTATTTTATGTTTTGAGCTGTTTTTCTTCCTCTTTTCTTTTTCATTTTATTTTTCATTTTGTTATTCTGTGATTTTAGTATGTAAGAGTTTTTTGTGTGTAAAGCGCCCTTGAGGTGAAATTTTCACAAAAATGACGCTATATAAATAATCCAATATTATTATTATGTTAAATATGAACTGAATTGAAAAACAATGTTTTTTTTTCACTATATATTTTATTTAAATGTTAGAACATTTTGGAGATAACTCTCATTATCAAATAACATATTTCCAACTAAATTAAAACAATTACAGACAGTATTTATGGGGAGTGGGATATGTAATGGTGGTGGGGGTAGGGGGCGGAGTCAGGATGGATAGGAGTGGGGGGTTATGGGTGGTATTTGAATGTTAATTATGTTTTTATTATTATGAATCCCCAAGCCCTCTAAAATATCTATTTTTATTCCTTTACTGCAGCTATGTAGCAGTGTTAAATTATTATTATCGAACGATGTTCCGCCATTTCTGAATTTATGCTGAAGATTTTAAATTCTCTAGTTTAATTATTTTTTATTACATATACATATTGAGATGCAGAATAATATTCACTTGGATTCTTAGTTCATACGAAGACACAAGATATACATCTGTGTCGGTGAACAAGTCGTTTTAAGTTTGGCACATTCCCACTATGGGTGAGCGTAATCACCAACATTTTTTTTGTCACAAATTATTTATGTGTTGTTTTAAGAGTATGTCCTTGTTTTAATACGCAAAGTAAGATCCTATGTTTTGGATTTGCGTGTTATGCATCTGCAGAAACAGATTGAGGCAAGAATTAGACTGTGGCATCTTTAGGATCACCCTCCCACTTTCACAACCTCTGAGGAGTGTTGTTATACTTAAAAACAAAAGAGGACACAATTTAAATCACATAAAGTGAAACCGCGGCTTACGAGCATAATTCGTTCTATAAGTTTGCTCGTATCTCAAAACAAAATTATTAGTATAAAATATACATTCATTTTAAAATTATTTTTGATATGCTAATTTATAAAAAAAAGACATAATCAAATTTATTAATCATCCATATCTAAACACTGATTTTTATCACTCGATGGCTCAATAATTTTTTTTTTGGTGGAAATTTAACCGGCAACCCATGCATTGACATTAGCTTTTGCCTCTTTTTGAAGATTTCAATGAAAATGTGACATCGCATTGTCATTAAAAAGATAAGACACTCCGATGGTGCTTTTCTATGAAATCTCGCACAGTTCCCACATTTTTCAGAACTCTTTAATTTGAAATGACAGATTTCTCAGCCTCTTTCATTTAGTCCGTATGTCTGTTTATCTTGGATGTGTATGTATGTATGGTTGTTTTTATAATATAGTTAGCTTATTCTGAAAAGTTATTATTAGTGAGGCACCTTTTACGTTTTCTAAATGGAACAAAAATGTACGTTTCCGAAAAATGTAGTTGTGTAAAAAAAAAAGGTGTATTCATTCATAATTACTTAAAATGGGTTTTCACAAAGTAAAAAGTCCCTTTCTCATTTACTAGTGGAAACTGGTTTGGCGCTTAACCTAAGCGTTGGGCTTCGGTCGAGCGACGCTACGAAAGGGAGTAATAAAAAATTTCCAAAAATCCAAAATTATACCATAATCAGGTTCCGTGTCTACGAGACGCGTTGAAATATTTTCATACAACTTAGTAAGCTGTATGAAAAAACCATTAAAAATTTGAAATATCCAAAAATTTATTAATTTGTTTAACGAAAATTTGATAGATCTTCTTGATCGTCGCCAGGAGTCTGCTTGCAAAGTTTCAGCTTGATTGGATCACGGGAAAAGGGTTAAAAATCGATCAAAAGTTTTTTCGTCAAGCAAGCAGACGCCACGAGTTAATATAAAGGCAGTAATAAATGCCTGCTCATTAAATCATTTAAATAATGATTGAGTTTTTTTAAACTTTATGGAAATGTAATGTATAATAACAATTTTTTTTGTTAACCAATCTTATTCTTCCAGATACCCAACATGAAAAAGCTGTTACTGGAATCGTACAACTGCTCTCTGCCCGTACCCTACTCCGTCAACTCCTCGTCTCTCTACAAGACCCAGAAGAAGCTGCTGTACCCGGTGAACGTGGGCCGGAACGTGGCCCGAGACGCCGCCCTCACGCACTTCGTGCTGGCCTCCGACATAGAGCTGTACCCCAGTCCCGGACTTCCCGGGAGGTTCCTCAACATGGTGGCTCGCGGCCCGCCCGCCCTGAAGTCCAAGAGTCCCAGAGTCTTCCCCATCACTATCTTCGAGGTGGACAGTCAGCAACAGGTGAAGTTTATTAAATAAACTTTATTTATTTTAGTTATAACGAGACACTTAGAGAATACTAGGTACAAAATACATAAAAAACAATACAATGTTTATTTCAAACTCAACTCGATATCCCAATTACAAATGTCTTCGGCCTGCTCCAGCGACACGCATATATTTGATGCGTCAATGCAATGCGATTAAGCGTGTACATTGCAAATGGTGAATAAGCAATCAAAATAAAATTCGTAACAATTGTTGACACAGAGTAAAATGAACATCAGAAATTTAAGAAGAAGATTTACTGGCGTTCTAGTGCCAACTCTGACATATGGAAGTGAAGCCTGGATTGACAAAAAAGGAACGAAAGTAGACTGAATGCGGTGGAAATGTGGTCACTAAGACGATTGTGTGATTGATAGAGCGTGGAACGAACAAATTAGAAGTGTATGTAATGCTGGCTGTAGTGTTGTAGACGGAATAAAGAAAGGAGTGCTGAGATGCTTTGGTCATGTAGAACGTATGAGCGAGAAAAGGATGGTTAAGAAAAAATATATAGGGCGAGTGTTGAAGGCAACAGGAATAGAGGGCGTCCGCGAAAGATTTGTCACGATCAGACACTGCAAATATTGGAGGATGGCCCTGTTAAAAGCCTCAACAACCGTAGAACATGTATGAATGTAGCCGAAAAGTGATGTGTCAAGATAGAAAAATATGGCATTCTATGCTCTCTCAAGGTAAACGGCATGAGTTAAGACTCCCCCGAAGTTTTTGCTACTATAAAACATTACACAAGCACATAATAAGTGTCAGGAGTGTGCTGTGAGAACAAGAAGCATAACTTTTAATTAAACATATATTAGGGAAAAAAAATTGAAATAAAATATTCATCTGGCAGAATATTATGAAATATTATAATCTGAATAATATGTTAATTATTGTGATGTATATATCTCTTATTTCGGGGTCTTTTCAAAATAGATATATGCTTAGGAAAACTCACTCACTCTTGCACTACCCAGACAAGCGTTTACCGTGAGAGTAATATATACTTGCGCTTGTTTGTTTTATTTTAACGCACGTGAGTCATGCGGCACGGATTTGACGTCGGCTTTATTAATATTTTGGGTGTGAAAACATGTCTTCTGATGGTAATAAACATGCGGACCAACAAAGAAACAATCATTTTGTCTGGCTTCTCATGCGGCACAATGGCGGAGCACTTCATTGTCTGAACTTCTTCTCATCAAAATAAATAGTCTAGGTATACAGTTTGATTGCTTTCGATTGTTCCTCAAATTCCAGATAGCGAAACTTATTTTCTGCCCAATAAATGCATTACTTTTTGTACTATGTTCTAATGACACAAATAAGATAAATTATAGTTATCCAAAATGTGGGAATCCTGAAATAATTTAGCATGTTTTACTCAAGGGTAGCGCAATTAAAAATATGGTTACAATTAGAATAAACCTTTTATTGAATACACTTGACAGTGTTATCTTTGTTTCAGGTGCCCCAGAACAAGACTCACCTGGTGGCCATGCTGCAGAAAGGGACGGCGATACCTTTTCACAAGAAGGTCTGCGCCGGCTGCCACAATGTCCCCAAAAGCAAAGAGTGGATTCTGGCCAATGAGACAACCCGTAAGTATAATCTAGAACCTGATTCACTGCAATGTGTATGACCCTCCCCATCCAATAATACCATATTGCAGCAAGGATTTTTAAGAAGTGAAGAAAAAATTTGTTCTGCGTCAGAGTTCAAGGATATATATTCGCTGATATATATCATGATATATCTCACTATATATATCACAATATTTATGGCTTGATTTTTATTTTTGATATATATCCAAAAAAACCGTCTGCAGTCTTTAATCGATGGCGCCAGTTGTATTTTAAAAAAGCTACAGGTTGTTTTTTTTATATCTGCGGTCGTTACTACAAGGAATTAACGAATTGTATTTTAAAAAGTACTACAGTTGTTTTTTTGATATACACTATATAACGACACACTAAGTTCGAATTTCGAAAATGAAGTAAAAGTTTAATTTGTTTCATATAATCCGTGTTCTGTTTCACACAGAGAAACAAACACACATAACACTACATTAGAGAGAACAACTTTTATAAATTATGTATCATAATTGCATGTATAAGTTTTTTTTCAGTATGCAATTCATTTATTTAATAAATAATAATTCATATACAAAATAAAAAAATAAATTCCCCAATTATTTTGAGTTTGTAAAAATCGACATGTGCAAAAAAGGAGAAAAAAGTTTGGATATATATCCAATTTTTGATATATTATATCGAATATATATCAAAAAATCTGATTTTTTCGAACCCTGTTCTGCATATAGCTGACAAAAAATCTACAAAACTGCATACTCAACTCAAATTATCCAAAATCCGTGATTGGGGGCTTTGAAATTAGGTGCTACATATGTGTTCATTCCACAATTATCTTGACAGCATCTCAAAATACAACAATTAATGTGATGTAGCAGAAATGCAATATGTTTATATTGAGTGCATAAATGTGCTTCTCGTGTTACAGAGCTGGACGTGTTTCACGTGGGCAAGCGCGTCGGCCCCTTCATCCACTGGGAGCCCATCTTCATCGGGACGCACTCGGACCCCATGTACGACGAGCGACTCAGCTGGGAGGGGAAGAGCGACAAGATGACGCAGGTATTGGCACCATCATTCTGCTGTTTACGACAGTTTGTCGTGAGCGCTTTTAATTTTTTTTTTGTGATTATTATATGCAGTATTGAAGCAGGTATTGAGGCCTTTGGACATCTACAGGGAAGCGAAAGCTGTATATAAATACCATATGTACAACTTCCCAAATTTGTTAGTCCAAAGTTGTCAAATGTGTTGGTCGATCCTGGGTGGAGTCATGAATTAACTTTAATGATAAGTACAAATTAAATTTTGATGATTATTATTAAAAGCCTTAGTATATGAAAGGTTCTGAATTGAAATTGATAGTATTAAATTAACAAAAATAGGCTGTGACATGTTGGATAACGATTATCTGGTAGTGTTGGCAGTTTTTCAACTGATAACTGTTCTGGAAAACATGTTTGTTTCATTTAGAACCATTTTATTAGCAGCAAAGCTTTTTTTAAATCATATATAGCAAAGAAGACACAATAATGGTTAATCTACTGCTTTACATCTATGCTTCAACCAACATTAACATAACTATTATTTCTGTCCCAGTAATTGATATTAAATTGTTAATTACAGAAATATTTCACTTTTATCTTACCCTTGGCCTATCTATCAAGGTCAATAATAATTAATGACAATCTATTAATTTTTTTTTTAAAATGTCATGACAATTTTCGATATACCGTTTATCAAATGTTTTGATTGAAAAATGTCACTACCTGTCTTAAAACAAGAGTGAAAGTATTGAGTCCATAGAATATCTAATCTTTTAAAAATGTATTAAAAATATTTACCAGTTTTTAGAATATGTTTAACCGATTGTAGTATATGGGGGTATAAAAGCAAAGGCAGCAATATTCCGCTGAGGTATTTCTGAGATAAATATAGAAAACCTGTCACTCCTCAAGGAAATTTCTCTGGAATCTGTGAAACCTACATCTTATTGGAAATAAGTTTTTAAAAACAATTTCCACCTCATTTTTCCTTTTATATATGCGTATAAGTACATAAATATTTCACTTTTTAATATGGATGTTGGTGTGTTTGCTACCAAATAGTGGACATTGCTGCTTTTGCTATTTACATAATTGGATATTGCTGACCTTGCTATGATGTTTCAGTCAAATTGTTTCAAAAATTGACGTCAACTCTCACCTTAGTATGACCACTTTTTCGTGTGATACAATCTTAGGAGCCACTGTTTGAAGTGGATAATAGTAATTTTAAAATATGATTTTGAAAAGGATAGAGCTATATTTCGTACTAGCGTTGCACGGGTTAAGGATTTGTGAGGGTAAACAATGGTTCGATTCGAAAGGTATAGATTTGCATCGAAAATATATCAGGGGGAGGGGAAGGGTTAAGAGAATAGGAGGAAAATGTTGCCTATGTTACCCACCGAGTCCTAAAAAATATGTTTCCAAATTTTGAGCCAGATCAGTCGAAAGGTACAGATTTATATCGAAAATATATCAGGGGAGGGGGAGGGGTATGAGAATAGGGGGGAAACGTTGCCTATGTTACCTGCCGAGTCCTAAAGAATAAGTTTCCATATTTTGAGCACGATTGGTCAAACGGTATAGATTTGCATCGAAAATATATCAGGGGGAGGGGAAGGGGTAAGAGAATAGGAAGAAAATGTTGCCTATGTTACCCGCCGAGTCCTAAAGAATTAGTTTCCAAATTTTGAGTCCGATCGGTCAAACGATACAGATTTGCATCGAAAATATGTCAGGGAGAGGGTAAGGGGTAAGATAATAGGAGGGAAATGTTGCCTATGTTACCCGCCGGGTCCTAAAGCATAAGTATGCAAAATATGAATCGAATCGGACAAACGATGTGGATTTGTATAGAGAACAGACAGACAGACAGACATTGAATTTTATAGGTATAGATAAAGCCTCTAATTCAGTGCATTTTACATTAGTTTTGCTCAGTAACTGCATTTAAAACATTTCTTTTAATTTTTTAGATATTATTTATTACCTTTGCCTTTATACCCCTCATATAATTGAATGATTGATTAATTTAAATTTATTTGCTTCAAATTGAAATCAATAAAATGATCTTTTCTAACATCAGTACTCCTTCCATCCTCAGGCTTACGCGATGTGCGTCATGGACTATGACTTCATGATCCTGAACAACGCCTTCCTCGTCCACCGTCCGGGCATCAAGACCCTGACCAAGGACGTCAAGAGGGCGCAGCTGGCCGGCAAGACCAACCAGCTCATTCGCCGCATCATATTCCCGGAACTGAAGGTCCTGTACGGGACCAAGAAGGGGTGCGCCGTATGATTAACGGTCAGCATCAGTGGGACTGAGTCTAAATTCATGTACCGTCACACCGTGCTCGGCGACGCGGGATACAAAAATCCGAAAAGACTCGCGTATCCCTCGTCAAAGGCTCGCGTGACATGATGTGCCGGGCTACGTGCTGATGCCGTGCTGGTCATGGAAAAAGTGTGAACTTGTTTAGAGTGAATGTAAAAAAATTGAACACTGTGCTGTATTGAATCTTAAGTATTAAAAATAAATTTTTCCATATATAAAATAACAATTCAGACAACCAATGACTGATGTTGAGGTCCGAATCTCGTATTTGAATTATTTTAGTCAACAACGTGATTTTTATGTAATCCTTGTATTATTGTGAACAATTTGAGATTTGTGTATATATTTAAAGCATTGTTATAGTAAAAAAAAATTAATATAGGTTGTCTCTCATAGCAACAGTTAAGGAGATAAGCGACATAAAGTTTAAATTATTTTTTCAATATTTCCAACATATCTTCTGTAAAACGGAATATTATTAAATTGTATAGAATATGACAAATCATTTGCTTTATCACATGGCAAATAAAATTATTAAAACCATGCAGAAATTTGAATCACGATTTTATTGCGATATCTGAAGAAAAATATTTTTTAAATTTAATATACATTACTTTCATGTTTGTCTTAATGTTTTACAAAAGATAAGTCAGAAATATTGAAAAAAAAATGCAAACTTTGATGTTTATTACCTCCTTAACTGTTGACGTTTCACTAAAAGAGTAAAGAATTTTTTTATTCAAAATTGAATGAAGAAGACCCTGCTGAAGTTTTTGCTACTAGTTATGAGACCCCTATGTATATTTGTAAAAAAATATTGGTTAATTTTCACAAAAGGATTCTGTCAAAAAAATTTTTTTGCTGGCTAGAACACGTTCGAACAATTTCAACATTATAATAATTTTTATTATTATATATATACATTTGTTACTTACAGATATATAATTTGCTACTGTGTATATATTTTATACTGTTTATAAATCCTGTTTATTAGCTTTTAAGTATACATTTTAAGTGTCTCGTATAAATGCTTTTATGCCGCTGTTAAGAGCGGCAGGCAATAAAGATCCCTCTATGAATCTCATTAAAGAACTATTTCTACAATACTTTAACATTTTATCTCGAATCTATTTATTAGCCTTATTCTCTTCACTTTTTACTAAGAGCAATAGAGATCCATCTGTGAATCTCATTCATATCACTCAGAATGGTTTATTTCTTTGACTAGATGATTTGATCACGATACAACAGATGGAGTTAAATAAGCTATGTATTATGAAAGACCTTTGATAAGAAGATATTCTTTTATGAATATCTGCAAATGAATCGCATATTATCAATCATATTTGAACAAACCGCTTTTTTACTTTTAATAATTCTCTTATTGTTAACAAGCTCTTGCTACAAATTCGACACTTATAGATGCAACAAATTTTTAAAACTTTTGTATGTAAGAATATGATAATTTTTTTATGAATACTTCTACATTGTTTTTGTAAAATATATTTTCTTTCTCTGTAAAAAGCTTGTACCCCCCCACCACAAAAAAATTATCATGACATCTTTAACTTTTTTACAAAAATGACAAAAAAAAACCACCGTACTCCATGTTGACTACGTATTTTATTTAGTACACGTAAATGACAAACGCACGCTTTGTCACTAATGAAAATTAATACATGTCCTTTCAGATAAGTAGTTAAAATTTTTTTATCACGAATTTAGTACCTACTCAAATATTTTATCTAAAAAATAGTGTCTGACCTTTACAAAGTACAATGCCGAGCAACCGTTTTTCTATTAAATCAAATTTAAAAATGTCAAAAATAAGTGTAATAAAATTTTATTCATTCCATCCCTCCCAGTGAACTGTATGCGCGCTATTTACACATAATCTTAAGAGTACTTATTACTCCCTTTTTATCCTTTTTTCTTGAAAATCATATCCGTTTCTTTTATAAAAATATACATTAATTTTGTATATTTTTCATTTTTTTTACATTGTCGCCTTTTCACTGCGGAAGCCCTGACGGTTCTCATATTCCTCACGCTAGACGAATGATGCAGTAACCTGAAGACAGGCTCGCGAGTCTCTCGATATCATTTTGTAGTTTTGTAAATATTATATTTTATTGTAGTTGTAAAATTACATGTTGTACATTAGATAAGTTTTCAAATTGTATTTTTGTATGCAAAAAAAAATTATTCCTGTGTATATAGTTCCTCTATAATCATTTATATGAAACAGTTCAGGAGTTTGTTGAAGATCGCCTTAAATCTTATGAACAAAGATGTTATTTATTATTTTTATAAGTGTATTTTGATAGATGTTCATAATATAATTATACAATGCACTTTTCCCATTTCTAGAGTTATATAAAAAAAGTTTAAAACGCGTCCGATGCTAGTTCAAGACGCCAGCGCCGCACGCGTATTTCTAACTTTTGCGTTATTAGTCATTTTTTCGCATTTATGGTTGTCGTACTGTTTGATTTTTTTTTTTATAATAATTGTCATGTTTGTCACTCAGACCAATGTGTGGAATGCGAGCGTGTGACTGAGAATGGAATGCGGCCGTGGGTTGAATGTGATTTTTGAATTTGTATCGATAGAGTAATGTTTGAATTGCTCCCGACGCGCGCGGCGTCGTGCGGGACGCGCACGAATATCAATGTGTTACCTTTTTACTGCACTTGTAAAATGTATTATTTATTTTGCATTTCTCCTAAGATGTATCGGTCACTGCGTACGTATATTTTAGTGTTACGCGTAAAGTTGTATGCTGCAACCACAATTTGCAGGAAAATTCAGAGAGTTTATTTATGATTCGTCAACAGCCTGCTTCTCTTCGCTGTTAGATATAGGCCTCCCCTAAGTATCTCCAATTCTGTCTTCAGATGTCGTTGCTTCAATTATTTTTTTATACCAGTAGGACGTCTCCATCCCCAATTTCAATCATCCAGCTTATTGCACTTGAATGTACCTACAGTTTTTTAAGCCACATCTCTTTCCACAATTCTGTACATTAGGTACTTAATCTTCTTTATTTACCATCGCACTGTTTCCGTGGGAATAGGCAGAGAAGATGGATCGCTACACTCTTCTGTCCTGACACACAACTGTCACCTCATCCACATTCAAATATTTTTGCATACAAGCTCAACGATTGTTGAGGCTCCTAACAGGACCATCTTCCAGTAAATCTACTTAATCTTGTCATGCCACGTTTTCCGTGATCGCCCTCTCGTTCTGGCATCATCAATATTCGCATCATATATCTTTCATACTATTTTTTATGATTAGTTAATTCTTTTCTCTATCATAAATGGATCGTCTAACTATCATCCATTTACTCAATCTCTTAAGAGACATTTAAATAATCTACAAAACAATTTGGTGAAATGGCTTGTTTTGTCTGGCGGTATGACAAAGTGGCTAGGAGTATTCCTGAAAAACAAGTTCTTGTTGGTCATGTTAAAATTGTCTACGACTTATAGTACACCTCTGAAACATTTTTTAGTCAAATTTAGAAAAGGTAACGTGGACTTCCTTGAACGTTTTGTATAGTTTTGATTATCAGCTTAAATAATTGACGTATCCTTGATGTCTCAAAAAGTGGTGCTTCGTTGAGATGTTGACGTTTGAATACTTTGAAAGAAAACTGCAAATTGTGCTTGAGGTATACGCGCTTCATAAGTCATGGACTTCCATCTCCTGCGAAATTGTTATACAGTTAACCTTTCCTCTCCGGAGCTGTAGCCTCTAATAGGCATGATGACAGTATTAAAGAATAAGTGATTTTAGAGAAGAAAATATTGTAAGGATTTAAAAAAACGATCCAATTTTAATTTACACATTGAGATTTATAAGATTTTTAATAAAATAAAATTATAAAATTGTGCAATCCGCCATTTTAGCTGAAACACCGGTCAAAGCGAATGACGTCTTGCCTCAGTACTCGTCAGTCTTTGAACTGTTACCATAGATACAATGAAATTTTTACCAAGGCTTAACGTCACATTGACAATATGATAGGTCGGGCGTTTTTGCGCGATATTAAAAATGCAATTATTTGCGTAAAACCTTAGTTTATTACTGAAATAATGTTATTTTCGGTAATAGTAGACGTGTACTTACATTGTAGAAGATTATTTCAAAATCTGTCATCATGCCTATTACATGAATATCCCTGCAAACACACTAAATACACAATTCATATTTTAGATATTCCTCCGTAATATATTAAATATTAATGTATTCGATAAATTATTTACAACATACAAATGCAACATTTACCGGATACAACATTTCTGGCAGCCCTCGTAGCCCAATGGGCATGACTGGGGTCTCACACCGAGGGTTCCGGGTTCGATTTCCGGTGAGGTCACAATTAATCTGCGTGACTCACTCAAGCCTGGGTGTTTTGTGATGACTTTTGCTTCTGTAATTGGGCCTCCTGGCCTGTTGAGGCGTAAATAAAAAAATGAATTGACGTTAATTTGTCAATACGTGTACGTGTTGTAGGGGGAGCGCAGTGTGTGGCAGAGTATATTGATATTCTCACATATACAGGATTTCATAGCTAGTAGCAAAAGCTTCGGAGAAGTATTTTCATTAAATTTTGAATAGAATATATTAATTACGCTTTGGGTGAAATGTCAACAGCAAAGGAGACAAGCAACATCAAAGTTTGCAACTTATTTCAATATTTCTGACTTATATTCTGCAAAACATTGGACTGTCACTGCAGTAACTTATGTGGAATATTTAAAATTCATTTGCATCAATACAAGTCAAATAAAATGGCACAAACCTTGCAAAACAATTATTTTTTGAATATCTGCAAGGTTTTAATCATTTTATTTGACTTGTATCAAACAAATAATTTTTTTATATTCCTTATATGTTACTGTAGTGATAGTCCAACGTACTGAAAATATGTTAGAAATATTTTTTAAAAATGCGAACTTTGATGTCGCTTACCTCCATAACTGTCGACATTTCACCCAAAGTCTAAAGAATATTTTCAATTCAAAATAAAGTGAAGAAGACTCTCCCGAAGTTTTCGCTACAAGCTATAAGCTATTTAATTACATTCAGCATTATTACGTTTTTTTTTTTCTAGTCTATTTTAAGTATATCGATACATAAATTTATTATATCTTTGTACCTCTCCAAAAAGAGACTAACTCTAGTTTCCGGAGAGGGACTTACACTTTTATATATCTGTACAAGTAAGTAAAAAATGTAACCCGTGTTTCACTGAGTCTACAGCACTGGAACGCGCGTTTCAGTTTCAGCGCCGTACGGGAAAGGTTAACTACAAGTAACGCCTATCCATCTGTCCTCGGTGGGTTGCGAGGGTCCGCGACGACGCGGGCCGGAGTTATTATTTGTTGTGGTTTTGCAGTCGGCCGAAGAGAGGTTGCTTGAACTCAATTGTAATTAAATGTGCCTTAAATGTATCTGTAAGATGGTATCGCGGAAGGTTGCGGACTCCCCGAGAGTGTACTTGAATTATTTTGTATTTTGAAAACTTGATGTTTGCATTATCACACACTAAAGTGAAATTTTAATGATGTATACACATTTATACAATATTGGTATTGTACATATTATAGAAAATATATTCTCTCACTTGTGTCTTTTATTTCCCACGCCTTGTTATCGCGGCAACATTTGAACGCACAGTGAAATCCTAAAAATGTCCTTAGATTTTCACGTTTAGAATCTTCTGTGTATAGTTTTCTGGGATATTCTGCACCTCTCTGGCCAACGTTTCGGATCCCATTGCAGGGTCCATCATCCACATCAGCCCTGATGATGGACCCTGTAATAGGATCCGAAACGTTGGCCAGAGAGGTCACATATACACTGCAGAATATCCCAGAAAACTATACACAGAAGTGAAATCTTGATTTACAGGTAAGTGAACGCAATATTGGATTTTATCCCTCGGGACATCACTAATCAAGATATAGCACGTCTCATAGAGACGAAGCTACTTTTTTATATGGGTGTGGAAATCTTTTTTTGGGTGTTCGTAGGGCTTATGACCTATCGTAAGTCTTAAATGATCACTTTACACAATGTAGTCTACAATTCCACCCATGATAGACCACCACGTCTTTCAAATTTTTGTAAATTGTGTATACAGGGTATCTAACAGCTAGTAGAAAAAAATTTACAGGTGGATTCCCGCCTTGATAATGAGTCGAATATGTTCAAGCAACAATAACTTAATACCAATAGTTATGGAGATTTGCAATATCAAAGTTTGTCTTTTTTTGCAATATTTCTGCCTTATTTTTTTCAAAAGGTTGAACTATCATTACATAACATTACTTAAATCGATTATGAAAAATTTGTTCTCAACTTTTTGCGAAATAAAAAAAAAGAAATACATATTGTAAAAAAATGCAAACTTTGATATTGCACATCTCCATAACTGTTGACATTTCAACCAAAGTGAAATGAATATTTTCTATTCAAAATTAAATGAAAATACTTCTACTAAGTTTTTGCTATGTTTAACTTACACAACTTGTTTCACAGCTACATTCACCATACATTTTTTCTTTATTCTTCTGTATGGCCTGGATTCCTGGATTCTGAACCCCTGGTAAGTGGATATACAGGCGAGTCTTCCGATCGAGTAAGTAACGAAGAAATCTTACAACGGATGAACAAAGGTGAAAAAATACGCTTGCAATCATAAGAATAAGCCCAGCAACTCGGAGGCTGTCACGGCGACCAGCAAAACACTTCTAGTTGTTCGCCGGTTAATTCCTCTCGAGTTGGTGGAGTGCACTACGATATCTACATTCCTCCAGCACAGTTTCATTCTCTCTCTTCTACACTACTCTGTTTTGCCAGGTGTTAGCGCGAAAATGGAATTTAATATTTGTTGCCGTAACAACACGGTTGCTATTTTTTTCTCTTTAATTTGTGATGGCCAAAGACGCATACATATACACGTGTAAGGAGGTACCACATATGCTGACATCGAGCACGGCAGACCGTTACCCTCGATACAGAGGTCGAGGCAAAAGCGCTGAGCACAACGAACAAGGCGACAATGTAAGCCGGACCAATGACCGAGTACAAAGGAAATGTATAGCAGAGGACTATCGGAGTGATGAAACGCACCTTGCTGATCTAGGCTAAATACCCACACGCGCTTCCGAGTAAAGAGGAAATCATAACACCCCCGATTCCTTTGATCTGGGTCACTCTATAAGCACGCGCCCGCAGAACAAATCATCTCACTTCTCTGTGGCTTTCTGGTACAGCGGAAGCTCTCGCTCTTGGCCTATTCATTACTGTACAATTGTGTACCTTTTACTTGTAACTTTTGTCATTGTTATACTCAAATAAATTCTGTCAAACCATCGCGACTTCATCCTCAGTAACACCCACATCGATAATCTACAAAGGGAGTCAAGCTCCCACAAATTGATGTTGACGTCTAGGATTTTGCCCAATAATAGTGATGTTGTACGACATAGAGCTTGGCATCCTATCGGATTTAAATATAATAAAGCAGTTGTAATAAACATTGCAAAGTGTAATCAGAAGAAGCATTTACTTTAATAAAGTTAATTCACACAAAATCAAACACTAGGAAAAACTTTATTTGCCTGTTTCTGGTCTTACTTATGCTTGTACTAGCAGCTAACAACTTTGACATTCTGACACTATTTTTTTATTTTATTTTATTTTATTCGGTCATCCAACAGTGAGACACAATCGCTTGGTATTGCCTGCCCAACATAACTTGGCGTGTGGCAAGAGGAACTAAAACCCGCACCCGGCGGTAACCCCTCGCCCTGTCATTCAGTTCATTCTCTTCTTTGCTCGGGAGCTGTGACATCTTGATTACCAATATACACTGAATTATTATGTTCAAAACAGTCCGGGATGGTGCAAGAACAATTGCCAATGAAGTATTAAAGTTTTGCGAAGTTGAAAAAGCAAATAATGGACCGATATTACCGTCTGACAGTTTAACAGATAGAACGGCCGCCATTACGGCTTGGTTTCTTTAGTGCTGCCCGACCAAATTTCTGTTAAAGCCTACGACACCGGTCACCGGACATCCTGTACATTATGTATTGTGTAATAAATTTACACCCTGGCAACTTCTGTTAAGCGACAGGGACGCCCTCCCTCGCACGCCAAGTTATAGTGGTACATCTATAAGATGAAATACAAAAAAGATAGTTAAATGTCTCCCACAATTAAAGGACAACACAAATAGGACATAACCATAGATAAGTCAATTTGACAATGACAGATAAAACATCATTTAACCGATTGTTCCAAATTTAACTTTAACATAGACACAAAGGGGCTCGTGATGTATATTAGGTCCTTACATATGAAATTCACGTTTTGCCGTACTGGCAAATTTGATCTCAAATATCTTCTCTTTGGTTAGGAATTCCAAATCCAAATTTATACAGCTATTTACTCATGTATTTGTGTTTTGAAAATTATAATTCATTTGTTTTTTTCTCAATTGTTTTTTTCTTTGCGTCACTCAGTTTACAAAATGAAAAACTTGAAATATCGCGTTATTTACGAGTATGAGTTCCACCGTGGCACCAGTGCTGCAGAAACGGCTCGAAGGATTAATGATGTGTATGGCGACGGTGCCGCAAAAGAAAACACAGTGCGTTTTTGGTTCCAACGTTTTCGTTCTGGAAATTTCTACCTGCAGAACAAGCCCCGTGGACGGCCGAAGACCAAAGTTGATAATGAAGAATTGAAGGCTATTGTGGAAGCGGATCCATCGCAAACCACATCCGAGTTAGCTGCAGGCTGCTGTGTTAGTGATAAAACTGTTTTAATCCACTTGAAGCAAATTGTAAGGTGAAAAAGCTTGAAAGGTGGGTACCTCACGAATTGAGTGAAGCAAATCAACAAACGCGCGTTGACTGCTGCGTTGCATTACTCAACCGGCACAATAATGAAGGGATTTTAAATCGAATCATTACCTGTGATGAAAAGTGGATCCTGTACGATAATCGGAAGCGCTCATCGCAATGGCTGAACCCTGCCGAACCAGCCAAACCATGCCCCAAGCGAAAATTGACTCCAAAAAAGTTACTTGTGAGCGTTTGGTGGACTAGTGCTGGTGTCGTTCACTACAGCTTTCTTAAATCTGGCCAGACGATTACGGCAGAGGTCTATTGTCAGCAACTGCAAACCATGATGGAAAAGCTAGCTGCTAAACAAACCAAGGCTGGTTAATCGCTCTAGGCCACTGCTGCTTCATGATAACGCTAGACCACACACTGCACAACAGACGGCTACCAAATTAGAGGAGCTTCAATTGGAATGTCTAAGACATCCACCGTACTCTTCGGACCTTGCCCCAACAGATTACCATTTTTTTCGAAAGTTGGATAACTTCTTGCAAAGGAAAAAATTCAACTCCGATGGGGCAGTCCAAACCGCCTTCAAAGATTTTATTGATTCCCGTCCGAATGGTTTTTTTAGTAAAGGAATCGATGAACTACCTATGAGATGGCAAAGTGGCCTAGATAGCACTGGTACATGCACTTTTGATTAAATAAATATAGTTATATATAAAAAACAAAAAGTCGGGCT
>JADDOH010015944.1:0-55404 GCA_016648135.1 Agrypnia vestita | reverse complement strand
CAAATCTTAAGGTAATGCTTTGACGTTACTCACGTGGCAGCTGTAATGCAACTATTGCAGATGACTACCGTCATTTTTGCAAAACATTAATGTTAATAAATTCGGATTCAAATTGAGTAAAATTGATAGATACTTGATGAAGATTTCTCCTGCGAAGATCCTAATAATAGGTAACTTTTATAAGATAAAATACCAAAAATTAATTGCATATCTGTAATTATCTTATATATAGTGCTTATAATTAAGTGTTAATATCGATAAGGAACTTAGTTACATGCCTAACTCGGATTTCACAAAAAAGAGGGTTAAAAGTTTGGGTTCGATTCTTTTTTCACAACGCTAAAATCTTTTTTTTTCAAGTCAATACATACAAACTTGTACATGGTACGCTTTTACAGATTGTACAAAAATTAATACTTTAAAAAATTGTTTTATTCTTTTGAATATATCTTTTTATCTTCCTCTTTATTCTTGTTACTTAATCAAACTTTTTTATATATATTCTTTTATTGTAACTCATTTTCTTATATTATATAATTGTCATTTAATTTAGAATAAGAAAACTACTAAATTGAGAAATATAACTGCCTTGGAACAGGTTTCACCTAGCGGAGCGCTTTAACCTAAATTTAAGAAAGTTTAATTGTTTATAATATTTTTTAAATGTATTAACTACCTACAATTTTGGAATGCAATGAAGAAGAATAAATAAATAAAATTAGTATAGGTACCACGCATGAAATAAATTACTCAATTAACAAGATGTTGTCAAATTCGGATAATCTAATTTCGATGTTTTTCTGATCTGTTTTATATGTTACAGATAGGCACAGTTAGTAAGAATATTTTTAAATCATTTTTACCTGTATTCTCGCTTCCGTGAGACCAATTTTCATAGCTAGTTCCTCCCTGAAAAAGAAAAAATGCATAAATAATCATACTTTTAACACTTAACGAATTTTTTCGAATGAAGTTACTTACTGTCTAACGTAAAATATTTTAAATGTATTTTGAAATATTTTATACAGTAACCATTTCGAGTAATGGAGCATTTTGGGTATTTTTACTCCCTTTATATTATTAACTCGTGGCGTCTGCTTGTCTTCTTGTCTTCTTGTCTGACGAAAAAACTTTGGATCCATTTTAAACCCCTTTCTCGTAATCCAATCAAGCTGAAACTTTGCAAGCAGAATCGTGGCGACGATCAAGAAGATCTATCAAATTTTCGTTAAAAAAATTAATAAATTTTTGGATTTTTTAAATTTTGAATGGTTTTTTCATACAACTTAATAAGTTGTATGAAAATATTTCAACGCGTCTGGAAGACGCGAAACCTGATTATAGCATAATTTTGGATTTTTGGAAATTTTTTATTACTCCTTTTCGTAGCGTCGCCCGACCGAAGCCCAACGCCTAGGTTAAGCGAAAAAAAAATGTTTCAACTAGTAAATGAGAAAGGGAGTATAATAAAAACTTGATTTTTATGGGTTACTTTTTTATATTATCTATTAGCCAAAAAGAAACATACGATTTTCAAACGTGGTACGTCGTATTGCACATTTTATTCATAGCTTTTGAGTTGTGTACATATCGATAAAGGTCTCCTGAATTGACACATCAGGTATATCAAAATGGTGCTGCGAACTTCGGAACTCGCATTCTCCGCAATATAATAAAAGATCACTTAAACTAATTATCTATAAATAACAGGTCGCAATAGGGCGTATCATGGTTCCGTAAACTCAGAAATTGGTTTAATTTCTAGGGTATAGATGTAAATAATGACGTGAAATCGAGAATGTTTCCTTCAGATGATTTGTTTAGAATATTTAACGTTCTTGACCCAAGACAATTATATCTTAAACCCATACTTATGAAATTCCACAAGGACAAGGTAAATTTTAATCGTACATAACAAACACGGGTTACAAGGCTGGCAAATACGATTAATTTCGAGGTACCTAAAAGGAAAACGTCTTTTGGGAAAAGACAATTTAATGTCACTGCCCCGCTTGTTTTTAACAAGTTACCTAATGAAACTAAAGAAATAACTCTACACAAACCTTTTAAACATCATATTACTAAGTTTATAAAAATATCAGGTAGAAGGTATGCTGAAGAAGTGATCCGCCCTTGACCTCTGAATTGGCAAAATCTGATTTATATAATTTAAAGTATCCTATAATATAATATTTATTTTTTTAACTACTTAAATTCTTATCTTAATTTTGTATGTGTATTTTCTTTTCTTTTCTCTTAGATTTAGATAATCCTATGATTTACTTTAAATACTTATCTTGATTTTGTATGTATATTTTCTTCTTCTTCAAATGTAGTAAATTTATTTTGTGGTAACATAATTATAATTAATATAAATTAACTTTGTTTAAACCACTTATTTATTGAAAAAAATCAACATGTTTCGAAGCCAATGGCTTCTTCATCAGGAAAACATATTTTTATATTTTTTAAATATATTTTCTTTTCTTTTTATTTTCTTTTAGATTTAATTTCTTTCATTGTCATTTTTTATTACTACCATAAATATATAACTAAATAAATAAATTTAAAAAAAAATACTACCATAAATATATAAATAAATAAATTATAAATACCATAAGAGAATAACTGCCACAAAACAGGTTTTTACAGTGTGGCAGTTATTAGTATCTTGTATTAACTAATGTAAATGTAAATAAACAATAAATAACTAAAATAAAATAAAAATTAAAAAATAATGTAAATAATGAAGATGGTTTGTATAAAATAAGTAAAATGATTTGGACGCCTTTATGCTAGAAACTCTTGCCATATTCCGTTTCCTTCATTGAGATGAGAATCTCAGTGAGCGAGTGGACAAGAATCTCATTGCGCAATACTTGGAAGTTCTCACAGCAAAACTCCGAGTCGTTCGAGCTGATTCAATTGTAATAATTACTTGAGGATGTACCTACACAGAATCCCGCATAACTCTAGTTTATAATATTTGAGATGATATTCTTCCGAAAATCAAGAAGCTGTGTGGTATTTTAATTGTACCAACCTAAAACTACACCCAGATCGGATGCAATCGGTTTAACCAAACGATAAAAATAAACTATTTAAGATGTTCTAACACCTCGGGAGCCTTGAATTTAGTTAAAAATTGAGCGAATGATTATTTTTTTACGGCACATATTTAAGTACAAATCAAACTATTATTTTATTGGAAAATTTTTGAAAGAAAATTGCAGCGTCTTGTCCATTCACGTGGAGCTCCTCCACCGTGACTGAGATGCAACTTTTCAGATGCACGTAACATATAAATTAAATATGTAAAATGTAGTATACAGATTTTTTTATCCGGTAAGCCATTTTTTAATACAACAAGCATTAAAAAAGTGTTAGATTTTTTTTCGCCCAATTTTACGAAAAAACTTTTTTTTATCTAAATCGAGTACGCCACATTTTAGATATTTTATTTGTCAATAAGTATATGACCTTTGCATCAGACAAACGTGCACCGGGGAATGTTGCATCTCCACGTGAATAGACATGATGCGGAATTTTTTTTTATAAAATTTTTCTAATAAAGTAGTTCTTTTATACGTACCATTAAAAAAAATAATCACAATTTCTGCATAAATCCCAAACTTCTAAGGTCGTATTATCCCTTAATTTATACCCATCTACCTTTGACCAACGTTCTCTAATATTTTCGAATTACTGAGAGCGAGAAAAAAATTCCAATGCTGTGATTTGTGCGCTTGGGTGATTAATCTACAAAAATATTACTTTATCAATATGACGCTCAAGGCTAAAGAATCTAAGTCAATGCTTCGAAACCAGTTCACAATACAACTACATATTTACAACTGGTGCAAATAGTTGTACTGTGATTGCCATTGAAATAATGTTAGCTAATAACGTTCAACATCTAGGGAAGCGCTAGAAATACAACGAAAGAGACGTGTAAGAGTATTAGAAATATTCAACAGATTTGAGAAGTCCAATCGAAGGCGGTCGATAGTGATTTAATAAATTTACAAATATATTAAAAGAAAATATTCTTACATTACTTAACACCATTATCAACTCTGGCTAGAAGCCTCACATAGAAATTTGCGATACAAATGCTAGGGGATTGAGTACACGGCGGGGTTCCTACTCGACGAAGGCAATTTAATTAAATAATTCTCGGTGAGTGGTGAAACCGAGTGAAGATGTGTTTCCTACCGCGATTAAGTGATTGAAATTAACACAGTGTTAATTACTATTAACTTTAGCGTGAGAGTGCTTTGAAACACCGGGAATCATACTGAATAAATAAAAGTTTTAATAAATAAATAACAAACTTTGAATGGAATAAGATTTGTTATGTATTATATAAAGTACAAGCTGTTCGTACCCGGCGTTGCACGGGTTAAGTTGAAAATAAATTTGTGGAGGGAAACAAAGGTTTGATTCGAAAGGTATAATTTCGCATCGAATCATATCAGGGGGAGGAGAAAAGGTAAAAGGGGAGAGAGGAAATATAGCCTATGTCCTGCCTATGCCTGCCAAGTCCGAAAGAATATGTTTCCAAATTTTGAGTACAGACTTGCATCAAAAATATGTCAGGGAGAAGGGAAGGGGTATGAGAATAGTGGGGAAATGTTACCTATGTTACCCGCCGCTTCCCAAAGCATAAGTATGCCAAATTTGAATCGAATCGGACAAACGGTGTGGATTTGTATAGAGAACAGACAGACAGACAGACATTGAGTTTTATAGGTATAGATATAAACGTGAACATCTGGTTGTGGTACCGTGTACTTGCTCAGAATTGCTGGCGATAATTCCATCAATTCCCTTCGTCAGTGAACTGCCAATCGATTACGAAAATTGTGTGATTCAGAGTTGCACTGAGAGTAGGGTAATCGCTAAGTCACTTAATAATGCTTACTTAAAAATGTAATATTTAAGTATTTAACTATAATGGGGATAAATTAATTATGAATATGACAGTAGGTACTAATGATGTGAAGTTTTAGATTCTTCGAAATTATAAGAATTTTTCGTTATTATGATCGTGCTTAAAATTGATTTCAGTACTGTAATTAATTATAGTCTCTCTAGGAAGAATACATGACAGTCAAGCGTTTTTAGTGAAGAACTCGTTCATGGAGATGAAAAATACATTAAAGAAGTTATCACGTCATTATTTTTGTTGTAACAATTTGGAATTGCTTTTCTTTCGTCGAATTGAACTAAATAACGTAAAAAAGTGAGATAAAAATCAAAATGCACTACGACAAGACGCTAATATGCTGCATTTAAATAACGAGCTATCGTCTCATTTTTTTATTCTGTTTTTATGCAACTATTTACTGCAATCATTTAAAAATCACATTACCTTTGACGAGGTCAAGAATAAGACAACAGGATGGTATATTTTTCATTCATTCATAATCATTCTTGCACCTTATTTTACAAGGGATGATGGAAGGCTTCGGACAGACAAAAAGAGGTTATTTTGGCAGCGCAACCTCAGAATGTGGAAAAATGTCTAAAATTGCGGTAATCTAATGCAATATTCATAGGATAAACTAGCATATAAACTTTTTCATTGGATAACCTAGCATATAAACTTTTTCATAGGGTAAACTAGCATATAAACTTAACTTGATGGCCAATCTTCTTGCTGGGAGATATTGAGAGGGCATGCTGCCAGGGAGACCTAACCATGAGTGGAGTTTTGCCTTGGCCAGTTTAGAGGTCTAAGTGATTGTTATTCTTGAATGTTTTGCGGAATCACCATTCTTGCGTGTTTTGTCTTTTCCCATGAGGAGAGTTAGTTATAGAACACTTCTCTCGTTGGGTGGTACTGCTATAGTACTAACCAGAATATAAATGTCTTGTTTCTTTTTGTTATATATACCTTGTTGATTTACTTCCATCATCTGTACCTCACTACATTGTTTAGTAATATTTTTGTAACATTTAGTAACGCAACATTCATACCTCTGAACCCGCATTAAAGAACCGAATGCTTTATGACGGTAACAGCTTCTAAAATACTTTTGGAAAAGTGGCACTAGCCTTCGAAGGCAGACGGCACATGAACATGATCAGATGGTTCACAAACTATGGATTCTTGGGGAAGAGATCAAGATCCAGGCAGAGCAACATTTTTGGATCTAGTGAGCCCCTACTTTCATATAACGAAAATATATCGTTTAATGTGATTATGAAACGTCATGCTAATTCCAGAAGAACGGCTACCAAAATGTATATAGACATATATATATATATATATATATCTATATATTATATAATATATATATATATATATAATATTGATTGGTAAACAAGGAGCAGCGCTAGATAGAAGCGCATATCGAGACTTTGTGTCTCCGACGGCCTTAGAACAAGGAGACGAAAATGCTTATCATGATGTTCGAATTGACGAAAAAAAAAACATACTTCGTAGTGATGTAAGTGAGAAATGGATTCCGAGTTAATGTTATATAAGATCAATACAAAAAAAACTTTTATCATTTCTGTATCGAAATAAATACTTGTATACATAAAATTCAAAATACAATCTTTACCGAAGTCAATATTAAAGCGGATCAAATATAATTATTCAAAATTAGTAATTATATACAATTCTACAAAACTAAGAAATAAAAGAAGGAGGGGGATAATTCTATACATAAAAAAGATACACCGGCAAATATACAAACAAAAGATTTTGATTCTTGTGAAATTTTAAAAGCAGACTTCTTCATAAGAAATAAAATGACAAATCTATTATGCATACAGACCACCAAATAAGAATAAATAACTTTTTAATAATGACATAAATAAACTATTCTCGGAAATTTAATGTGAACAATAGTGAACTATGTGCATGCCAACTATTAGTTTATAATTTTGTAAATTTTTATCTAGGCCAACACTTTTATTAAATGGTTATAAAGTATATTCGGCCAGTGTTCACGTACGCAGCTGAGACATGGGTACTAACTAAGAGGAATGAGCGAGCACTGGATGTTTTTGAAAGGAACATTTTGAGGCGAAGGAGCTTAGGAAGGCCAAAATTAAGATGGAGTGACAAACGTCCTCAAAGACATCTCTGCCTTACAGCTTCGGAACTGGAGAGAGCTGGCACTAGGAAGGCCAAAATTAAGATGGAGTGACAACGTCCTCAAAGACATCTCTGCCTTACAGCTTCGGAACTGGAGAGAGCTGGCACTAGGAAGGCCAAAATTAAGATGGAGTGACAACGTCCTCAAAGACATCTCTGCCTTACAGCTTCGGAACTGGAGAGAGCTGGCACTAGACCGAGATGAGTGGAGGAAGACTATTGAGGAGACCAAGACCCACCAAGGGTTGTAGTGCCAAGAGTGATGATGATGATGAAAGTATATTCATTAGTAATAGAAGAAACCTGCTGATAACTAATTCATAATTAGCAGGATCTTTGTAGCGTAAAATATGTAATAATTTTTTTTTTTTACGATTTAAAGATTTTCGATATCGATACTGCGAACACCGTGTACGCGAACGAAGCCATGTGAAAATCAGGTGTATTAGAGATTCAGTAATACCTTGCAGCAGCGGGTAATGAGGTCTAATAGATTATACACACAGCCCTAGCCGCGGAACGTGATCTATGGCCGAGTAATTATCGGCAGCGCCAAGACGACGTGGAGGAACCGCTCATGACGCTAAGAATTCCCTCGCAGCGGCAATTATGCTGCACGGCGTATTGAAACGCTCAGGCAACGGTCACCGGAGTCATTGTGTCGACTGTGGCATTTGTAATTGGAAGAGTAGGTACCCAGCATCGGCGATGTTCATTCATCAGGCTCTCGGCTCAATTTGCTATGACTCATGACGCCTTGTAACGTCGTTGCTTTTCCTTTTACGATATTTTATACTCGTTTAGCTTCTATATTACTCAGTTTATGAGATGTGACCAGTCTGAACGATTTGAGAAAAAAACTGGCACGCGAAAGTATCTAAATGTAATCGAAAGTGCACGAAGTACCTGAATGTATGTAGAATATGAAGTCGATAGTAGAAAAAACGAACCTATATTGTATGTCCTTAGTCTTCTATACCTATAAAACTCAATGTCTGTCTGTCTTTTCTCTATAAATTATTTATAATTTATCTTAATTAATGATTATCCCTGTGTGGACAAAACCCAGTAAATTTTTTCTCAGTATACTAATAAAAATATTATAATTAATAAGATGTAAAATTGGGATCTCTTTGTTCTCGAAACATATCTTCGAGAACAAAGATATCCCAATTAGCTTAAAAAGAAAAGCCTTTGAGTCATGCATACTGCCAGTGATGACGTATGGAGCGGAGACTACGGCCCTTACAAAGAAAAGTGTAGAAAAGCTCAAATGCAAGCAACGATCCATGGAGAGATCCATGCTTGGAGTAAGCCTAAGAGATTAGAAATGATGAAATTAGGCGCAAAACTAGAGTAGTGCATATCATGGATCGTATAGCGTAGCTAAAATGGCAATGGACAGAACATGTTGCAAGGCAGGATGCAACAAGATGGCCTCCCAGAGTTCTGAAATGGAGACCTTGGGAGAATAAAAGAGGCATCGGAAGACCTCAAAAGAGATGGGCCGATGATATAGCCGCTGTGGGGGGAAAGAAATGGCTACAATTATCAAACAATAAGGAAGGATGGAAAGAGAAGGAAGAGGCCTATTTCCAGCAGTGGAGAGACGAAGGCTGATGAAGAAGAAGATAAATACGTAAGAAGAAATTAACACAAGTGTGGAAATGAAAATGGTACTTTTTAACCTACCTCGTAAATACATCAGGATAGTGGGTTCTCGCGAAGGCCTTCTCCAGCTCTTCAAGCTGAAAGCTGGTGAACGTCGTCCTGTACCGCCTCTGCTTCCTCTTCGGAGCGAACTCGTCCATCTCCCCGTCGCTGTTGTTGTCCGAGGGGTTGCTGTGGGTGCTGCCGGGGGGGCCCGACCGCTCCCCGGGCGAGTGCATCCCGTGGTGGGCGTCCGGCGGCGTGTGCAGCGAGCGGTGGTTGTCGAGCGGCGAGTTGAGCGGGCGGTGAGTGTCGTGCGGCGAGTGAATCGTGCGATAACCCTCGCTGTGCGGCGAGTTCATCGATCTGTGATTGTCGAGCGGCGAGTTGAGCGAGCGGTGATTGTCGAGCGGCGAGTTGAGCGAGCGGTGATTGTCGAGCGGCGAGTTGAGCGGGCGGTGATTGTCGAGCGGCGAGTTGAGCGAGCGGTGGTTGTCGAGCGGCGAGTTGAGCGGGCGGTGAGTGTCGTGCGGCGAGTGGATCGTGCGGCGCGCCTCGTGCGGCGAGTGCAGCGTGCGGTGCTCGCTCTCCGGCGGGGAGTGGAGCGAGCGGTGGATGTCCGGAGGGGAATCGGACGTCGGAGGCGGACGGGGGGACGCTTCTTCGGGCTTTGCCTCCTCGGATATGCCCATGGCGGGGGTGGAAGGTATCGTGGGCGGCGGAGGGAGGCGAGTCTGATCTTGCACCAGGAACTCTGTAAGCAAAGACAAGAATACAATAAATATTTTTTTATGATAAAATTATCAATAATAATTCAATGTACGGAAAAGTTAAGAATGGTATACAGAAAGATGAAGATTTTCTTTTTTTTTTGTAGCATTTCATTACTTAAATCACTCTCGGTGAATGCTTTTTTTGAATGAATGAATTTTAAAGTGTTAATATTTATTTTAATGTTTTTCATGCAAAATATGTTATTGACTCTGTTATTGACATAGTAGAACTGTTATCAATTTTAATTAATTAAAAACTTTGTATTAACTACTTGGAGTAACTCTACGTCTACCGGTTTCGATACCACTGTATCAGGACGGTCGCACACTAACTATCCATGACTAATTCTAGCAAACAAATCAATGTTTGAACGGGGGCGTGGCTACAGTTATGGTAGGGGTAATTGATAAGTGGACACCGAAATAGGAAATATATCAATTATCGACATATTCATAAAATTTATCTGGTTATTTATTAATTATATGGATTTTAGTGTTCAGGCATTTCTTGATTTATAATATTTCTAAGTTATCCAATCTAAGGCCTGTATTATTTACATGAAGAACCTTGATACCGTTTTCTTTTTTAAACATATGGCCTGTTTCCAAAAGCTGATTCGAGAATTTTGAGAACTGTGTTTGGATAGTACTTATTAGTTATTCGTGTGATTCTGATTCATTATAACTGTAAGCCCGTTGATGAACAATAATATAACATCTTAAAAAGAAATACAGTAGTCTTTTTTAAAAATATTTAACATTTATACTAAAAAGTCAATATTGCCGAAAATGTCCAGCCGCACTAAGCGGCCTCACACACATTCTCAAAACAGTTTCGCCGCCCACAATCGTATTTTTTGCGCTCATTAATAGTCGGCTATAAAGTTGTTATAAAACCATTTATATTTTTGTAACAATGTGATGGCGCAAAGTTTTTACAAGCAAATAGAAATTGCGCCAATTATTCCACCCCCTAGCGACACGCGATGTTAACTGACGTAAATACTAAGGCACTTACGATGTAAACGGCGCAAAAACGTCAAAACGAGTGACTCGAGCAGTCACTCTCAATCCGCCGACTGCCCCGCCTGTCGTCGGACCGTTATGCCCAGACAAATGTACACTGCGTTTCGGCTGCGTGCACCGCTTCGGGGCAGGGCGGTGCATGTTTGACCGAAACGTGCTTTAAAATTGTTTTAAAAAGGTGCTGTACATTTAAATGCCACAATCACGAATGACGGCGCCAGAAAGAGAGGGCGACCACGGAAGACGTGGCATGACCAGATTAACCAGATACTGGAAGATGGTCCTGTTAGAAGCCTGAACAACCGTCGAGCTTGCATGCGAAGATGTATGAATGTAGACGAAGCGAAAGTTGTATGTCAGGACAGAAGAGTATGGCGCTCTATCCTCTCTGCCTACCCCCACGGCGAAACGGCATGATGGTAAGTAAGTAAGTAAGTAGTTGTTTTTTGAATTGTATTATTCTGTCTGTCTCAGTTTGTTTAAAAGTTTATTTCATAACTTTAGTCCAGCCACTGCGAAAACATAGTCACCGAAGTTACCTTCTTATATTAGATGTTGATGTTGAACGCAAAAGTTGGCAATATATTGAGGGGCCATGTTGTGAATAACCTTGTATCTCGTATTCTTTGTGTCCACGTTTCAGAGGTACACCATATTGTGGTTAGTATAATAAATGTATGAATGTAGACGAAGCGAAAGTTGTATGTCAGGACAGAAGAGTATGGCGCTCTATTCTCTCTGCCTACCCCCACGGGGAAACGGCGTGATGGTAAGTAAGTAAGTAAGTAATCACGAATGAGAACAGAATTCTGTAAATACAATGATGTCCAAGTTGTAGGGATACCGTGGCAGAGGTGAGAGGTGAGGCAGAATGGCCAGAAAGAAAGGAAGTCCGAAGAAGTGGTGGTTAGATGGCATTGCGGAGAACGCAGATCAGTCGTTATTGAACTAGAACTGGACAACGGATGACCGATCGGAGTACCAAAAGCTGCTTGCGTCATTGATGATGGTGATGAAGCAGTGATGCTGCGTTTCCCGTAGATCCCCCCAAGAAGTACTGATTACAAGAGAAGAATTTCTGCATATTTGGGACGCGTTGCCAGAAATAACAGCGAAAGATTGAGAAAGCTAGTGAGAGGACAAACTCTTAGATGATTGATATTGCAAATATAGGTGTTAAAGAGCTGCAATAAGCAAGACCCAAGACCGGTAGGAATGGAGACCTATTGTACTTGTATTCTAGACAGATAAAGAGACCACAAAAATTCACATACATTGAAGATGAATTCGCCGAATCTTTGGTTAATTGTCGGTATAATTCATTTATACATACAGGATGTTACAGAGCTAGTCCACAATACTTCCCAGTTAGATTTCTGTCAAAATTATGATAAAAAATGTTGAAGCAATACTTTCCTAAAATCAATAGTTATGGAGATAGACGACCTCAAAGTTTTGGAGAAAACAAATCAGAAATATTGAAAAAAGTGCAAACTATGAAGTCGTTTACCTACATACTATTGATATTATTAGCATATTGTTGCTTGAACATTTTCTAATCATAATTTTAACAGAAATCATCTGCAAATTGGAGAAAAAAAAATTGAAGAAAGAGAAGAAAAAACAAGTCGGAGGACCTGACAGGGGTCCTTCGACTGCGTACCTAATTTTTACGGTACTTAATGGAATTCTGGTACCAATAATGATGTATGGAAGCAGAGCCTGGAGTTGGCAGAAGAGGAATGCAAGTAGATTGAATGCAGTGGAAATGAGATTCCTGAGACGTATGTGTGCCAAATCAATTTATGATAGAGTAAAGAACGCAGATATTAGGAACGAATGCAAAGCTGATCTTAGCATAATTAATAGAATTAAAAAAGGGTCGCTCTGATGGTTTCGGCATATTGAACGAATGAATGAGGGAAGAATGGTGAGAAAGAAATATAAAGCAAGTGTTGATGGCGCCAGAAAGAGAGTATGAATGTGAATGAGGCGAGAGTCGTGTGTCAGGACAGAAGAATGTGGCGCTCTATCCTCTCTGCCTGATGGTAAGTAAGTAAAAAATGTTTAAACTGCAATGCAAAAGGTTGAGAACCTCCTCGTCTCGAGCGGCCGGTGTCGCGTTATTAACCCCGAGGTAATTGCTGTACAAGTAAATTAGTAACGGAATACTAGGACAGGTGTCGGGATACCTTCAGCGCTGGCTCTAGCTCTCTTTACCTGCACGCCTTAGTGCTATTCTCTTCTTCTTCTTTTTTTATTACATCCTTGATCTGTGCTGATAGGTCAGTCCTGGTCTTGGATTCGTCTACTATGTATTATTTTCTTCTTTTGTTATTACCTTTTCTTTGTTCTTGTATTATTTTTGTATTATTTTGTATTATTTTTCTTATTTTGTTATTTTATCTTTTTTTTGTTGTTGTATTTATTTATGTATTTCTTTTATGCAATAAAGACGTATCTAATGGTGTCGCTCTGTGAATGGTTTTGTTTTTGCGGCCGTGCCGCCTCGCACCGGTTTATACGACCCGTGCGGGGCAGCACGGTCTTGCATTGTAGCTAAAAAAATGTCAACCTGGAGACGAATGAGAAGGACCGATATGGGAGCTTTTGCTCATAAAACGGTCCTGGGTAAGCTGTGGGTACCATTCACAGTCCTGGTCTTGTGACGTCCTCGTGTTAGGTGTGTAAACAAAATAAAAATACCGTAAAGCTCAGTCGTAACATTGCTGTAGGGATCGAGATATTATTTGCAACATGGCGGTATGACATTGTAACACGATTGTCCCGTCAAAAATGAAGGAACATTGGTTCGCGTCTTTGCTAATCCTAGTATATATCTATAGTATCTTTTTGGCGATCCACGTCGGTACCGCGAGAAGCGATAGTCATGTTTGAGCGGCCGGTTCGGGTTAGCTGGCCCGGGGTTTAAGCCCCATCTCCGGCCGTGTAATTAGGTTTTTTAGCCGTGAATTCGAAGAAATTTCGGATGTTACACAAAGTGACAGACAGACGGACGGACAGACGGACAGACGGACAGACAACGAAATTATTGTGTTTGATTTCGTTCGTCAGTTAAGGCTGTGAAAACATAAATTTTATGTTGTTCATGTTATGTATTTTTGGACCATGTCCGTTAATTTAAATAAATAAATAGCGCTATGTAGAGGAGCGTAGCGTTAGTGATGGACATTGTTAAAAAGGGAATTATGCTTTTTTGCTTCCTTTACCTCACCTTTGTATTATACTTTATTATTATGTAAGCCTGCATACTTGAGCATTATTATCCGGTAGCATTAGTGACGGACATTGTTACACAGGGAATTATACTTTTTTGTACCTCCATCTGGTAGCCTATAATGAATAGTGCAATAAGCATTGTAATTTAAATATTTTAAAATTAAAATAATCTTACAAAATTTTAATATATGTAATAATTAAAAATGAAACAAATAAAATAAAATGGTTAATAATATTAAGAGCACAGATATGTTTTTTAAGAACAGCAATTCAACTAGGATAATTCAATTCAATTCAACTACGCTACACCTAGCGTAACATTCATTTCTAATTCGTTCACTCTATCGAACAAAGATTTTCACACGTGCGTCTAAGAAACCGCATTTCAGTATAGGTACTTTAATTATTTTTTTCCACTTTCAGGCTTCCCTTCCATACATTAGAGTTGGCACCAAAGCTCCATTATGAACCGTTAGTCTCGCTTCGTGTTGCAGATGACCATAATTGTATTCAGGGCACCATTTACCTCATTTCCCGCAGTCACCCTCTTTTCGATATCCCTTGCAGCCTTACCGTCTCTAGTAAGCATACTTCTCAAATACAAGAATCCATTCACTTGTTCTAAGCGTGCATTGTTCTAAATCAAATTAAAATTATTTTTCACTATCATGTTTACTAAACTAAATATTTTACTATACACACTATGAGTAATGTTGTCACTACGACGCGATAACCGTGCTCTTCGCGCGAATATAGTAGACTAACACCTGTCAATATAAATGTTGGTTTTACCTTGCTATGTAAAATTCCTTCACGATTAGGTATATTTATAACACATTATGTTTATAAATATCAGCCATTATTACTCCTTTTCTTTTAACTCGTAGCTTTTTCCGTGATCCAATCGAGCTGAAACTTTGCAAGCAGACTCGAGGCGACGATCAAGAAGATTTATCAAATTTTCGTTTAAAAAAATTAATAATTAAGTATAGTTTTGGATTTTTCAAATTTATAATGTTTTTTTCATACAAGTTGTATGGATATTTCAACGCATATGGTAAGACGCGAAACCCGAAAACGAGAAAGGGAGTATTGTAAAAACTTGGTTTTTATGGGTTACTTTTTTACTCCCTCTCTTTTAACTCGTAGCGTCTGTTTGCTTAATTGACGAAAAAACTTTGGATCGGTTTTTAACCCTTTTCCCGTCATGCAATCGAGCTGAAACTTTGCAACTGCAACTGACTCGTGACGATGATCAAAAAGATCTATCAAATGTTTGTTAAAAAAAATTAATAATTATTGTATAATTTTGGATTTTTAGAAATTTTTATGGTTTTTTCATACAACTGAGTAAGTTGTATGAAAAGACTGTGACGCCTGATAAAATAAGAAAGGGAGTAAAATAAGAACTTGGTTTTTATGAGTTAGTTTTTTTCTTATTTTATATTATTATTGATATTAATATTTGTTTTTGTTTTTTAGTTTTTAATAAATTGCGACGTTTTAGTTGTAAAAAGGTTAAATTTTCATAGAATTTCTCTGTCAAGTTTCTATTTATCAAGAAATACAGTTGCCGGCAAACTTCTTGAAATTCTTTGGCGTAGTGGGGGAATGCGCAGAAGACAAAATTTGGGTCTCTTTGATGGAATGGTGCATGCGCAAACTTCCCCCCACTACGTCGTAAAATTTCAAGATGTTTGCCGGCTACTGTACCATTAAGTAAAATTGCGATAGATGGAGTATTACAGGTCAACCGCTGAGAGCTTTGGCATGACCGATCTCACTCTGTTTTCTTCTTTTATATGGAGCCAATGATAGTGCAAATGAGACAAATATATATTAAGAATTATTTTTGCACGAGTCATGCTCAATGTATCTCGGAATCAAGACGTTTTTTATTTACGATTATAAAATATATTTATTATTTTTATGTAAAATACTAATTTTTATGTTCAAGAAACGGCAGAAAAAACACGTGAAAATGCATTTGAACTTTTTCGTTGGCGTCTCGGTGACGTCATGTTACTACATCAATCAAACTAAATTGCTGGTCTCGGTAACACGGTAATGTGCACAGCCTTAGAGTATATACATGGATACATGGATTGTATATACTCTAAGTGCACAGCCCTATCGTTCAAGACCTCATTTTGCGCAGAGGCTATTGCAAAACGACGTTTCTTGGCGCATTATGCACCCGTACCCGTGTGTGCGTGTGCCCTCCTACTACGGAGCACCGTGCAATATTTATTATCTTGTACATTACTAACTTAATTATTACTAAACACAACCTTTGTCATTCGGTAAAATAGACCTCGGCTATTTCCTTTATGGCCGCAATAAAGAACGAGTTTCGCAATTAACAATAGAATTTCAGGTATTCCGCCAATGTTCGATAATTACAATCGTAACAGGTTTTAATAAATTCGCAACGCGTTGAATTTTTTGCTTCAATTTCCAAGCCCCGGTGCTCGTAACTTGTAATGTACATAAACGAACCAGAACGCTCATATAGATACAAATGAAGACATAAATGAAGTATACATATGTCGCGTGTGTATGTAGAAGAAGCAGCGGTCATTTTTGTATACAATGAATCATGAAAAATAGCAAATTAAAATATTTGACTAATTTAGTATGGGAAATTTATAATTGCAATTTTATTTAAATGATATTCCATGTACATACATCCAATTTCGAAAAAGATTATTTAACCTTATTATAAAAAACATTTACGTACTTTTTACTCCCTTTATATTAACTCGTGGCGTCTGCTTGCTTGCTTGCTTGCCGGCTTGCCGTCAACAAAGACTTTGGATCGATTTTTGACCCTTTTCTCGTGATCCAATCGAGCTGAAACTTGGCAAGTAGACTCGCGGTGACGATCAAGAAGATCTATCAAATTTTCGTTAAAAAATTAATAATTATTGTATAATTTCGGATTTTTAGAAATTTTATTGGTTTTTTCAAATTGGAGTCATTAGAAAAGTTTGATTACGGCGGCCCGATAACGTCGCGGAATATTTTCTAAATTTGAATTACTCCGTCGGTATACATAATAGGTACTTCACTACGAATGTTGAAAATCTTAATTGACTGACAAAAGTATTTAGAATTTAATCATCAAAGAATGAAGTGTCTTATCAAAGCTCAAAACATCTGACATTTTAGAAATATATTAAATTACTGTAAGTTTAGTGTCATGTTATATGTTTTAATTCGTCTTTAATTGTTGTTATATTTTACAAAGAAAGGGATTATAATTAAAACTTTGTTTTTATGGGTTACTTTTTTAACAATGTATGATATGACAAACTTTAGTTAGGTTGCACCTAGAATTGCATGATATTAACATCAGTTAACAACAGTCAGGTTGGGTTGGATAAATTAGGTCTTGTTTAGTTTAAAATAATATGAATTACTGTTATTGTTTTCGACAATTGAGTTAAATTAAGATTTTTTTGAGACTTTGAAACCACACTCTTAAAGTCCTATTTGTATAGGTAGGTACATAGACTTCTTGGCGAGTTAACCAGCCTGATCTGTCACTTGCGACAAAAAAGAAACAAAGGAAAAACACACCGACAGGACGAAATCTATCTAATTTTTGAGTGACGGAAGGGATAAATTTGATGTTATAGTCGGCATGGAGTATTATCTTGTACAGAAATTTCTTAAGGAGGGGAGATATTAGTATGAAGGATAATAAAATATTAAGAAAAAATCGCGCTTATATTTAAATAGTAAAAAATAAATTTTCGATCAACATTTTAATGCCTCACGCTCTAAATAAAAGGTGTAATCGACTATATTTAGTACACGAAATTTTGATTAATTAATTATGATGGATTAATAGATAATTTAGTGAATCTGATAATTGATTCATGTATTGTTATCGAAAGTACTTCTGTGTCCAAAATTTCAGCTCGATTGGACGTTGGGAAGCGGGTGAAATATCCATTATTATAAGATTCCACCCGGGCTTAAAAAGAGGTGAAGCTAATATGAGCGTGGTAAAAAGGGGACCGTATTCAGACAATCTTGTCAAGGATTTTTATCAAAGGATTTTTTTTTTTGCTTTTAACAAATATTCGTATTGACACCATTTTGTATTATGTAGATAATGTAACTAGTTATTGTGAAAAACTGCCTTAGCCTTACATTTTTTATTGTAGGGTACACTCGCGCATTGGAAGCATCCAATCAAACCACAGATTCGTTCTTCTCTCTGCACCTGGTAAATAGCTTGCAGTACTACTCGCCACCAAGAGTCTGCCCTCGGAGAGTCGAAATACGAAGCGTAGGTACCTACCACCTCGTAGCCGGTCGTCAAAAATGACGTTTCCACGTTTCCTTTCGCATTGTTTCCAGGAGTGATCGTCACGGAGCGACATGTGACCGCCAACTTAAATGGCCGGAAGCTGGACACAATGAACAAAGTGTTGATTTAATTATTGCAGTCATTTTAACATTGTTTTGCAAGCGTTTATAGAAATAATTGCGCTTGAATCGTAATCTAATTGTATTGGAATGCACTCATTAATTATTGTTTATGCTGAACGTATCTTTGAAATGGATCAATTTTATTATAATTAAAAAATGAACACGACATGTTTTGCAAGCGTTTGAAGTCTGATTTTTATTTAAAATGTACGCAGTATTATATGCACACATAAATAATTGCGAGAAATCATTCGAGAATTAATAATTACAGGGTGTTTCTTAAAGATGCACCCGATACACGGTACATCTCTGTGAACGAAACTCTTACCACGAGCTGCCTGTAAATGAAACTCTTACCACCAGACAGAGTGGGGTATAGAGTTTCAAATTATTATTGGTTAATGCTTGGTTCATGGTGTTTAGTAGGCAAGATCACACGGGAGCACGCCTCACATTGAATGGGGCTGGTATAGAGAGAGTGACAGAGTTTAAATACCTTGGAAGTATCCTAGCGGAAGACCTCGACCCAGAAACCGAAATCAAATGCAGAATTGAAGCATCGCGAGTTGCTTTTAACAAAATGAGACAGATATTCTGCGATGACAATCTTAACCTGAAACTTCGACAGCGACTGGTCAAATGTTATATATGGTCAGTCCTGCTGTACGGAGTGGAATCGTGGACCCTCAAAGTGAGTAGCATGAACCGGCTGGAGGCGTTCGAAATGTGGATACATCGGAGAATGCTCCGGATATCCTGGACGGATATGGTCAGCAACACAAGAGTTCTTCAAAGAGCTAGAGTGAATAGAGAGTTGCTGACAAATATCAAAATCCGAAAGGTATCGTATTTGGGTCATGTGCTCAGAGGAGAAAAATATGAATTGCTCCACCTGATTCTTATGGGCAAGATAGAGGGTCGTAGAGGTGTTGGAAGGAGACAAATTTCCTGGCTCCGCAATATACGCGACTGGACGGGCATAAGAAGTGTTGGAGAGCTGTTTCGTGCTGCCCAGGACAGGGACGCTTTCTCTCGGGTGATAGTCAACGTTGGGGGCACCTGACATGACACCAAAAGAAAGAAAGAATGCTTGGTTGGTTTAATTGGTTAGTGGCCTAGCCGAGTCATTCACAAGATGGCAACCCCGTTCTGCAGTTAACAAGACTGAATATTAGTTTTGGTCCAGCGTAATCCCATGATTGATCCGATATTAGCAACACCATTAGCAATACCAACGTTCCCTCTAACTTTTCAATTATGTGTGCAGACTATAAGCTCATCTGAGCAGTTCATTTTGTACAAAAATGTTGTGTCTATGGTATGGGTGAAAGAGAGAGTGGGCGAGAAAGGGCATAAAAGATCGGCCGGGTCCATGTGAAAGTCAAACTGATTATAGCCACCGCGTTATACGATTCGCGCGATATAGTATATACTAGCTGTGCCCGCGCGGCTTCGCACGCGTAGATTTTTAGCAACTTTTAGTCATATTTTATCAATTCGTGTATTAACCTTAAGATACAGATCACCGACACAGTCGGCGTGCCTATTTTGAAACAATCTGAAGCATTTGCGGCCTTCCCATAACAAAACAATGTCCTAGAAAGCACATTTTCGTCACCCACTCCCACCCACGCACAGCCACCCCCACCAAACTCGCATATTTTCGATGTGACACCAAGGGCAATCTATCACCATTACCACCGGTGGGTGGTTGTGGCTGGTTGTGGAGAAAACTTGGCGGATAGGGAAACACGGTTTTCTTTTATAAAAGCTCTATCACCGAGTATTATTTGAACCAGCATCCACCGTAAGAAGATCGCAACGCTATACAGCAGATATCAACATTGGCGTAACAAGGTTTTAACAAAAAAAATATGAAAAGAAATTTGTCTGGAAGAATGTGCAGCATTTGGTGCTCGTAATAAAATATTGGTCCATGTTCGGTCTATTAAGGTTAGCCTAAAATCTGGTTTCGTATATTTATTTCTGCGTGCGGGGGTTGGAAACATGAGTGCAGACAAATATTTATAAGTGTGTGGCCGCACACCCGCACACCTTAGAAAGAATTTTGTTAGCCACCAATCAGAATGACCTTAAAAGTAGAAATCACCTCAGCGAGGTGGAAGAAGACGCTTTGAGATATTTTTGGAACCGTCATTTCGAGGTTGTACGTCCTGCTGTATGGTGGAGGGCACATCCGAATGTTGATTTCTAATGTCAGCTTCCCGAACAACGTTTTACCGAATTTTAAATAATTCCAGACCTTTATTTCGGGTCTACAATTACTGATAATAAATAAGTTGCGAAATCAGCTAGAAACCAAGCAGCTAGATGCATATTTAAGATTGAGATCACAAGATATGTAAAGATCGTTTAATATTAAAAATAACTTGCAGTCTCTGGTATACTTATGGTGAGGAAACGCGGACTCCGAATACAAAGAAAAAATGTGGATATCGTGTTGGAAGTACATGGCGTGCATACCGTGGACTGTGAGACGTCGCTCCAAGTTTCATATGTCTTCTACTTGAGGCAACTACACACTAACGATAGACGATCATTTTTCCAATGTATATCCTCCAATTTTAGGGATGTCATGCGAGAATGGAAAATAGTCCGGAGAAGATTATACACGGACTATACAGGGTGTAACAGAGAGATTTCTGTATAGATTTTAAGCCGAGTTCAAACTGCGTGTGCCTATAGTCAACAATTATAGAGATATAAGTATTTAAATTATTTCATGGTCACTTTGGATTTTGATTAATTGATTTCAAAGAAATATTAAAGGCAAAAATAAAGGTTCATTGAACTTCCAAAGGAGAGACTATTTTCGTTAGATAATTAAGGGCATCGAAATGACTTATAGAACAGTAATACGTCTTCATACAAACTGGCCGCTACCCATTAGTGTGTGCGTGCGTGCTCGGCGCCGTGTACGCACGCACTGTGATGCACACATTGACATAGAATATGGGGGCACAAGGCGGCGGCTGTGAGGGCCGTGCCTTCGGTGCCATTCGCGCTCGCAGCCGCCGCTTTAGAAAAAAAATGCGCTTCTTGAAAAAAATGCCTTTTTTTATGTTTGTGGTGCTTTACTAAAAAGGTATGTTGATTATCACGAAGACTGTGAGTTTTTAAAAGTTGATGTTAATCAGCGTTCTTGCAATTTAAGTGCAGAAACTAGGTATACTAATTACAGAAATTTCCAGGTTTCGTGTCTACCTTATGCGTCGGAATCTCAGACGCTACGAGTAAAGTGACAACCCTAGCGTCAACGCAAGAGTAGGCTAATAACTCGCCGACAGGCCGGAGATAAACTACTGTTCTGGGTATACTGTGCTTATAGTTTCGAAGTAATAAGCCAGGATTACGATGATTCAAAGTGTTAATATGTTTATAAGCATGTTTTACGACATGAGCTAAGAGGAAAGGAGTTAGGAAGAAGGATGAAGAATCTGGTTTAATATTTTTACTATTACTTGATAATAAACTAAATACGTAATAAAACAAATCGCGTGCCGCGTCACTAACACAAGTAGACAAAACAGTTGAGATGGCAATCTTCCGAGGCGGAAAAATCCAGAATGACAATTTGCATAAAATGTTGCAGTAAATAATCCCTCCCTGTTCGTGGCGAATGCAACATGATCAGGATGTATGCAGTTACGTTTTTTGCGATAACGTCCCGGCTCTAATTTTCATTATGATTACTTTTTATTACAATCAGGGCTGGATTATATAATTAAGGAATAATCGCAGAATGTTAGTTATCTTAGTAAAAACCACTACCAGATTTACGGTCTACCGGTTTCGAGATGTACCCGTCTCTTCGTCAGGACCAAGTTTAACAATACTATGGATGGGGTGTATAGTGTTGTAAATATAGTAGTGTAGTGAGAATACCAATCACTAACAACGTGTATAGCGAAAGAAAAAGAGATTATATTGTGCCAAGAATCTTTAATAAATTAGATAAAAAATTCTTTGAGACGATGCAAGACAAAAAAACTCCATTGACTTCAAAAAAGTACAAACTAAAAGAATATATATTAAAGCTATGTACCTTATCTTACATTAATTAATCTATAATTACATATCATGTATCATTTTGTAAAAAAAAACATGCAACACTCGATAATGACATACTATCTTCATTATAAAATAAAAATTATTGTCAAATATTGAAGGTAACCGTGCCGTAAAATTGCTGTGCAGTTTGGCATATCTACAATGTAATAAATATAAAAAAAATTAATAAATATATATTTTAAAAAATAGTGTTAGTCCTGACGAAGAGACGGGTACGTCTCGAAACCGGTAGACCGTAAATCTGGTAGTGGTTTCTACTAAGTAAACTAACATGCTGTTATAATGTCTAACCACAAAGTTAATGCTTTAAATATTAATAATATTAATAGTAAGGAATAATCGCATCACGATTAGCTATTAAGATTTTTGTCACACGTAAATGACTTCGTCTAATCTAATAAAGCTTTTTAAAAATTCCAGGCGGTTGCCAATTATGCATTCTAATAGAAACTTTATTACAATGTTTCATTTAACTAATATTTGTTGATTTATTTTTGAACAATTAAAATAAAGAAATACTTTAGAAACTACCACCGCGATAGCTGCCTCGCTAAAACTGCTACAAGAATCATTTAAATCATTTAAAAAATATATTTTCGTACCGACGATGAAGTTTTTTTTAATTAATCTATATAAGTATATAAAATATAATAATCTTATGCTTCTAAAGGAACATCCGCTTGTAGGTAGGGCACAATTCTTAAAAACTGATTCACAACATCAGTTACGATTTCTCTGAAGGTACTGAACTATAAATGAACGTGAACTATAAATTGGTCTTATAAGGTTTTTGCATCATTAGTCTATTTTTATCTATAAAAAATAGTTAATTTTGGACTTGCAGCTAAGTTAACAGAACCTAGCTGTGCCAAGTGAATATTTATTTTTCCAAAGAAAAATTAAATAGAAGTACGATATTTATCGCCTTATTAAGGTAATACAATAATTATTTAATTGAATTTACACGCTTCTATATATTTTTTGATACTATTTTGTTTTAAAATTTATGTTTTATTAATATATTAAATGTTAAGATTTTTAAACTGTTAATAACGAAGATATTTAAGGCCACAGATATAATACTTGACTTCTTTTGACCTTTTGAATTAAAACATAAATAAAAATAAAACATAGCTATTTATAATCTTCATCGATTCATTTGTCACTTTGAGTCATTCCCCCAAGCAGGTTTTTAAACAAAGAAAATTTATGTCTACGATCATCGCCGGCTCGTTGCATTTTTTCACTGAATTAATTAATGCACCTCTGTCGCACAGATGAAAATCGTGATAAATAAATAACAAGACTGATGGAAAAGTGAGCCTTATTTAAAGAGCGGTAAGAAACAAATTGGCGCTCGGTTCGAAATGTCTCGGGGTATTCCCCGTCGAATAAACGCGCCGGCATGAATAAATAAATGCATTAATGCATACAAAACCACTCGTAGATGTGCAATTTCAGTAAAATAATGGGTGCATACGAATTATACTGATTGTGTAATGTATTATGGAGCAAGTGATGACGCCGATAGGCTGTTTAATTTGCCGAGGATAATCGCCGATACACCGTGACGATTGGTGGGCCTGGAGGTTTTCATCTGATAATACATCCATTTCCATTGATTGCAAAGTAACCATTAATAAATTAATATCCTTTTATTAGAAGGGCGTGTGCGCGACATTCAGTTAAGAGTTCAGTGATAACTTCTTTGCGTTGGATCCACGGATCGCATCCTTGTGGATCCGTGAACCAATATCTAAGAAATGGGTTGCATATTACATGGTGTGCTCCATAAAATATTATGACGCTTATAATTTTTCCAATGTTTTATCTTGGTAAAATATCATTATATTCTAATTATTGTAAAATTGGGTGCATGCATTTGGGGAATATATATATTTGTACAAGTGTATTAATGTATTACATTACATGAACAAAGTGTATTAATGTATTCCATTACAATAGTATTGAATGAAGTAATTTATTATTTTTAGATTTATTTTTCTTTTCACAACCCCTTCCAATTTGGCAGGGGCGTGCAGTGAAAACATCGCTGCATGGCTTTTACGTAACTATACGTAATTATTTGAAAAAAAAAATTGGAACACAACATATTTTTCGTAATATTCCTATCACAATAATTATCATAGTATTCATATTTTGATAAATCATAATAATCTGTCTCATAAATATTTCATTTCTATTTTTTTTCCAAAATATACGTTTACAAAAAAGCCATGCTTCAATGTTCCCACTGCACGCGCCTGCAATTTGGCATACTTTTAGAGGACGTCTGAAGGTCCACATTTAAAAATGATTTAAATTATGAACAAGTGTGTTCATGATTCCACGCCTTATAAAAGTATAATTCTCATTCGCACCTTTGAATTAAGGTCATGCTCGCATAATACTTTCTTCGTACACTTCAAGCAATATAATTAGTACAACCATCATTGCAAAGAAATCTTGAAATAGAACATTCCGATGCATTGTAAGTCTCGTGCTAAACGCGCCCTTGAAGGCAGTACTTGATTTTCTGGCTGAGTACTACGCCTTGTCCGATGGCCACCTGAGGCAACCGGATCGCTTGCCTCTCCATGCTGGGAGCTGAGTGCGGAAGCGCGCTCATTGTACCTACTGGCGTCACCAAAACGGCAGCACCGAACGCCGCCTCCGATCTCGGTCAATTAAACCATGTATTCACTAGGGGACAAATTTCCCTTCAACATCACGCGTGGCATGGAGTCTACGTGACGTTGCAACTTCGCGCACTGTTCCGCGACGTCGCCAATACATAGCGCGGCATTTCTACGTGCCGTGGCAACGTTTCCATGCGCAAGGTATCCGAGCGAGCTCACCGCGACATTGCGCCGGGCGTCAGTACCACGTGGTTTGTTTACAAGTGAATGCGCATGCGCTGTATCCATCAACATGACATTTGTGTGGGAAAACGAAATTGTTCTCCAACTTATCGAGCTCTACTAAAGCCATACAATGTTGTGGGACACTTCAAACCGTGAATATAAAAATAAAATAAAGAAAAACACGAAAGACAAGTATCTCAATGTAATTGCAGGTCTAATGTGAGGCCCAAAAGCTTTCCGTAATATTGTATCTTGCTTGCCTATAGAAGGCCCGATCATTTGTAATAAATTTTCAAAATCGGTTGTTCGAAGATCGCATAGAATATCCATCCTTCTTTCTCTTTGCAGTAAATGATTTCACACCCGCCACCTTTTTCTCCTCTCACGTTTCGATAAACTCGTTAAAATAAATAGATACGCAGCTGTCATCATAACCTCATCGGGCGACATTTCCGCGATAAGTGATATGTAGTCCCGGTGTGTACACGTCAAATGACCGCCTCATTGTCCCCGAAACATGAGCGTAGATGTTGATGCGACATGCCGCGCGGAATTTTGCACTATTTGTGAATATGTGATATGTGAATATATGGCTTTTTAGATAAGTCTTAGACCAATCTAAATTTACTTTAATAAATTTAGTGAATACTATAAGTACTCTTTGTGAAATATTTATTCTGTAATATTACCCATTAAATCTCCAAAAATGTTATGTCGAATGTTTCTTATAACCGTACGTTTTGTAGATCCCGTACTCATGATTGTAATTAATCATTAATTCTATGTCAGGTTAGGCCAGATGAAATTTCCGTGCCTAAATTGAAATAGTAAACAAATTAGATTCACTTCTTCTTCAAATGTAGCAAATTTATTTTGTGGTAACATCTATATGTTAATTGTCCCAAAAATGACGCTCATAGTGAATGTTTTTCCATTGCCAGCATAAAAAAATCGTATAATTATAATTGATATGAATTAACTTTGTTAAAACCACTTATTTATTGAAAAAATTCAACATGTTTCGAAGCCAATGGCTTCTTCGTCAGGATAACAAAAATAATAAGCCATTGGCTTTGAAACATGTTGAATTTTTTCAATAAATAAGTGGTTTTAACAAAGTTAATTTATATCAATTAAAATTAGATTCAGTTGAGATAGATTAGGTTAGAGTGATTTTTTTTTCTCAAAATTCAAGTGAGATAAAATTGCTTCACGAAAATAAAGGATGGTTAACGAAGAAAAATTTATTACAGCTTTTAATTGAGAGCTAATCGAGTGACAACAGCGTCTTGCACAATTTTTGAAGCGTAATACAATTCCGTGTTCATGTTATTCCTCGATCGGAATGAGGTTACATATAATCCTTTATCTCGTAAATTAATTAGACTGCATATTAAGAGCGATTATTATACCTCGCATGCACTTACAATTAGATAAAGGCATTTATTTCTGCGCTGACTGTAATGAATTATGGCACGCACACCGCGACAGCTGATGACGTAAGTGGCCGCACACACTCTCACCGCCCCCCACCTCCGGCGCGGATAGCGACTTTTTGCAGAACTCCAGTGCGTTCTAGTGTGCTCTCATGGCGTGCGAGCGAGTCGGCTTCCTGGGCAACCACAGGCGGCTCTCTGATATTCTAGTGAAAATCAATTATTTAAAAAAAACTAACCCATGAAAACCAAGTTTTTACAATACTCCTTTTCGCTTTGAATCAGGTTTCGTGTCTATACGTCGGGCTAATTACTTTTATTTATTTAAATTTATTTTTTTAAAACGAAAATTTGTAAGACCATTTTCATCGTCGCCACGAGTCTGCCTGCAAAGTTTCAGCTCGATTTGATCACGAGAAAAGGGTTAAAAATCGATCCAAAGTTTTTTCGTCAGACAAGCAAGCAAGCAGAAGCTACGAGTTAAAAGAAAGGGAGTAAATATAGCTCGATTTTCTGTGACCTTGGAAGTGGTGTGCTTTGTAACTGTACAACATCCTCGCACCTAGTAGACAGTGAAGAGATTTTATGATGACGCCTGGATGACCGCTTAGGACGAGGATGACCGCTTTAGCATTAAAAAAATGTCGAATTGGCTGGCGAAAGTGTAGGGCCGATTCGGGATAGATTGCTCATAAAACGGCCTTGGGTATGTGGCGGGTCCCTCTTCACTGTACAACCGATTCAATATTTTCTAGTTTCGTTTTCATATCAATCAAATCAACTTTTTTTTAGATTTCAATCGTCACGTGTCTGACGTCATTGACCTTGGATGCCATGTGCTGTACAACTGTACTTTTATTTATAGTTGTTCATTCTTCATTTTCACGGACATTGTACTTGCATACAATTTTTTTTAAAACTAAACTATTTCTTACGCGCGATTATGTAATCGATACATGGGTGCTGATGTAGAAATGTGAATGCGCGATGGATGTCTTCGAAAGGAATATTTTGGGGCGTAGGCACATCTTTGCTTCTTTTAGAAAATGAATTTTGAACGCTGCAAAAACAGGCTGTATACTTTGCACGTTGATATAATGGTCTCTTGGTTTATTGAAATAGGATGTCATAATTGAAGACATTGGTGCACAAGACCAACGACGCGCAGGAGCTCAAGAAGACCAAAACTTCGCCCAGTCTACTGTAGAACTTTTCTGGACCGTAGTGAAGAACGTGATGATATCCAACGACATCTTTGAACGTAAGTGTAAAGCGAGAATGTAAGAAGTTGATTTCTAACGATAGTTTTCATTTAGGTCGCTAGATGGTTTGACGTTATTATTTTTAAAAAAAACTTGGCACTAGATATGGTAATTTAGTGAACTGTCGTTCACCAGATCGTTCAGTCAAATGAACTGTTCACTTTAAATCGTTCAGTAGTTCTTTGAATTCTTGTTTTTTATCTACTTCAACATCTATAAGTGAACTTCACTTACCCACCAGAAAATTTTTCAGGCATCCCAAAATTTTTAAATCCATGGGGTAAGGGGTTGTTTCAGTTTCCATCAAAATCTCATTTTATCTACATCAACTTCCCAAAACATTAAATATTAAATCTGACGGGAAGGTGAAATTCCAAAGGTTATTTTATCTGCATCAACTTCTCCCAATACGAACAAACTTTTCGCCTTTTTAACTGCCCAAAAAAATGCCTACTATCAAAAATTTCAACAGACTTTAATGAATGAATTATTTTTCATCTACTTAACAAGATGAATCGTTCATGAACGACCCGTCTCTACTTGGCACTCTTGGCACGCCCGTGTGTCGTAGATTACTGTCTGAGAAACGCTGGTTATTGCCGCATTATGCAGACGTGTGTATTCATTGGAATGCAGACATTCCAAATTATACGAGTACATTCATATATATATATATATATATATAAAAAGAAACCCGTGTTTCCCTTACCCGCCAAGTTTTCTCAACAACCAGCCGCAACCACCCACCGGTGGTTATGGTGGTGGATAGCCCTTGGTGTCACATAGAAAATTTGCGAGTTTGGTGGAGGTGGCTGTGCGTGGGTGGGAGTGGGTGACGAAAATGTACTTTCTAGCACATTGTTTTGTTATGGGAAGGCCGCAAATGCTTCAGATTGTTTCAAAATAGGCGCGCCGACTGTGGCGGTGAGTCTAGAAGGTTCCTAAAAAACCTGCTCTAGAAAGTTCTGGAAGGAAAAGGTTCTAGAAAATTCCCGAAAGTTCTTTAAGGTTCTAAACTGAGTGGCGGAATGTTTCGGTGTGTCTAGAAGGTTCCTGTTTCGATAAATTTCTTGTAATTCTGAAAGGAGTATGTTCTAGAAGGTTCGCGAAAGTTTTATGACGGTCCAAACAGTGTACTAAAAATCTACGCGTGCGAAGCCGCGCGGGCATAGCTAGTCCAATAATGTTTTCAAAGGAAATAAAATATCTTCTTGGGATATTTTTATTTACCTTTAATTATTTCATACGGAGCGGTTAAATAAATACAAAAATAATATTATTATCACCTGATTTTGTTTCATACTCGAGTAATATTATTGAGTTATCACATTAATTCATTCTCACAGCGGATTAATTAATTGCATAATTTACTGCAGTTGTTTCATGCACGCAAAAGTATGTCACAGTCGAAATAACTCATTTCTTGATCTAGATTGAATCAATTGAATTGCGTTATTTTTAGCACAATATTTCCATTTACCACATCTGCGTGATAATAATTAAAATCAGGGCTGTCCCTAACCAATAGGCATGTAAGGAAAAGCCCTGGGGCGGTATTTTCAAGATAAAAGTAAAAAAATCTGTCGTACTGTTTTATTTTAGTTTAAAGATCTCTTTGTTGCACAGCGATATGAATAATTTTCAACCTGGATACAATCCTCACCCAAGGAACGTCGATTTTCTATCTTTAACCACTTTTATGATATCTCTCCATCGAGCCTGATGGACATTAGTCGAAGAGATGATACAAGTGAATGGATGCAATAAAAAGATCACGATCATTCTGAGAAAACAGAAAAAGTCACATATAATCGAGAATTTCTCAACACTTTGAACATTTTTACAGTAAATTGGAAATTACTAGAAGGTTTTAAATTATAGAAATGCCTACTAAATTCGTGAAACATCTGGAAACCCGAAACGATGTATAAACGGGACGATGCCATTGCGGAAGACGGTGCATTAATGTGATAGAATGCGATATCATAGAAGCGAGCGAATTGTGAACCCATCGCGATTGACCATAAAAAAGCGATAGACAAAAGCATACATACCTACTTACGTATTTGTGGAATAATTTCGAGTGACTTGTGTGAAATTAGTTCAAATTACATAATATTGCTCCGGTTATATTCGTGTTCAATGACTATGGTGACAAATAAAAAGTTAACTTATTTCAAGTGTTTCATTTGCTTCCCACTGCCGCGACCCAGTGAGAATATGTTAGATTTATAAACAAGAGAGGTTTTAGAATATGGATGCAGTGTTGTTTGTCAACTATTTCAATAAGGGAGGCATTTTCTAACTTGCCTAAGGACGGCACAGTGATTAGGAGCAGCCCTGATTAGTATACAAATTTATTACATATAAATACTTGTAAATGTAATCAATATCTCGTTAAACTGTGCAGTTATAATTATATTTAACTACGTTGCAATCTATGTACTATATCTTATGTTTGTATAGTAAAATCGCTGATTGTCGCTGTCTGCAATACCGACATACCTTCGTCCTCAATCATATCTCCGTGATATTTGTACAGAAAAAATTAATTATTCTAAGGCGTGCACGGCCATTATTTTAATGGGAAATTTATGAAGGATTTGATTAAAACACTTTAACTTTATCTAACATTTTTATTCGCAAACGCGCGATTCACAGCCAATCATTAACAAGTTAAATTTGTTATTTTCGCACACTCGCGGCGTCAGCCAATCACAACCTAGCACATCTAGAAAAGCAAAATGTTTATTTTTCATTACATTTGAAAATAATATTTCCGACTGCAATGAACATGATTGATTGACACAATGATTGAATCCAATTACTGTGACTCTATGGGAATAAAATTCATCGAACACAAGGAATATGTTATGTATGTTCTTTGTTAACTTACACAATTTTTTCATCGGATATCACACAAGAGATATACACGACATCAAATAGATCTTCATTATTATTTTATTCCTTTTCAAAATACGTATTGATCACCAAATTTACACAACCTAGCCGCAGGGCCTAGCGAGGGCAATCAGCGACAGCCGATTGCTTTCTGTTAATATTTAATAATGATAATACTAAATAATTATAAAGAATTAATTAAATAAAAAAATAGATTAATATGAAATGCCACTTGATTTTACACGTTTATTTCATTTCGATATATCAACAAAAAAACAAAAAGCTTCACATGGCAATATTTCGCAAATTAGATCAATATACTTGCCCCCATATCATTAATATCGTCACTAAATTGTTTTTGACCTGACGACTCAATTTTTTATTGAATGGGCCGACATTTGATAACGATCGAGGATGCCGCTTTCTGCACACCGCTTTTACCATTTTAAAAACTACACAAAATACCTATCTCTGGGTCGCCATTAAATTGACCTTAAATTGACTAGGGCAACATTGCAGTAATATATTTTAATGTAAAGTTCGTTTGACATTAAAAAATATTTTGGTCCCCATGTTTTCGTGTCTCGTTCAATTTTTTTTTAAATGTTTAAGTATGTTACTTTCACTGCTAGTGATAGTGTGTAGTTAATAGTTTGTTTAGTATTCAGTACACGAAGCTTGCTTCAGAGAAAATTCACGAATCTGTACGTTGTTGGCATTTACGTCACGACCCGTTCTCGCCAGTTCACGTTTCACGCAACAACTCGACTAGTAAGAACATTATCGCTCGGCTTAAATTACCACCACCTCCGGAGCATTCTCGTCATTTCATTTCGCCAGCCCTTCGCGTATGACCAGGTGTGTGAAGTTATATGTTTGCCGATTCATCGAGATGAACATTATTGGCTTTCATTATTCAAAAAAGAACTGTCATTGGCACAGGAATCTCGACAGGTAAAGTCAAGCTTCCTCTGCCCTCCCTTTTCTCTCGTATCGTTCTCGCTTACTATCCACCCCCTATCCTTTTTTCCCGTCGTATTTTAATCCTCACCCTTATTGATTCCAGCGATTTGCGTCGGATTTAATAGTATTCTTAAAGAAACAGCAGTAGATGTATAAGAAAATGGCAGAGGTTCGAAGAAATGGGGAAAGTCATTGAGAGGCCTTCATACAGCAATGAAGTGATAATAATAGCTGATGATGAAATATCATAATATATTTAAAGCATCACCGAACGGAACTTCAAACACAATGTCAAACAGAATCATGCTTGAACGAATTTATTTTATGCTAGTCATGTATTCTAGATTTCAATCTAATAATTATTACATACATTTATTACAATGCTATTTCACTGCGTTATTTAATAGACAAGAGGATGATTTCCCTACATTTCACATCGTAAATAACACATAGCTGTTCGGAGACTAGAATACGTATACAAAAGGGAATAATTTGTTATTATCCATAATTTATAACCATAGATAAAAGTACATGAATACAGCTAATTATATTAAATGTAACAAACATTCTGAATATTTATGTAGAAGTTTACGTTAACTTCCGTTTCAAATAGATTGTTGATTTGAATTTACGTTAGCATGTCCATGATATTCGTCAATTGTCAATTGAAATACCATAGACAAAATAAAGACATGAAAGACGATTATAGTAGTCACGTAAATGTAAATAGAAAGCTAAGATTGTCGCTACAAAAATATTGAGGTGTCAAAACACGTTCGATGTGACATATTTTAATATGTCAACAAAACACGTTCAATGTGACATATTTTAACATGTCTACAAAACATGTCCATTGTAACATATTTTAACATGTCAACGAAACACGTTCAATGTGACATATTTTAACAAATATAAATTAAATGATGAAAATCAAAACAGTAGAACCGAACCGAATAAAATAAAATTGAATACCAGAGCCGTAAAGTAATTCTATTACCATTTCGTATACCTACAATGCACAGATTTCAAATTATGTATGTATTTTAAAATGCCATCAATGCGACAAAAATAAAAAAAATGTTTAAATTAATCATTTTTGACTATCATTCTTCTATTTAAACAAAACAATTAGCACGAGGCATGCATGGTTTTAATGTTCAAACACATATTAAATCACTTACCCAATAAAAACCACATTAAAAACAGTACAGTTTGACTCGTAAACTAAAAACGCAATGTCAAATTTATAAAATCTTCACTCGCTTGTGTTATTTTTTAGTTAAACGCATTTTGTAATTAAATTATTTCAGAGCACGCCACATTTATTTATGTAAATTAGACGTTTTTACTAAAATTTATATTATTTAGGTAAAATTTTATTTCACTTGGGAAAATAAGATGTTAATTACCATAGGTCATCGGATAGGACAGTCTATCTATCAGACATTTTTTATCAATAATGTATGTGCAGTTATGAACATGCAGAATTGCGAAATTGTGAACATCCCGAATCACGAAATTTCGGGAATCCCTGTCAATAATGTAATTATTATGACACAAGCGGGAGAGCACCGTGATTTTAATTGTTAATATAAATAAATGGAATTATTTAATTGTGTATTTTCTTATATTATAATCTCAATATTTTATTCTCGTGGCTAACCTAACCTAACTGTGTGTGATTCTGTGTATCTTCTCAACATTTCAATAATTTGAAATCGTGTGAAAAATTTGCACATCGTCAGCAGAGGAAAAGTACAAATATCTTTGCTGTCGTATTTTAAATATAAATGTACCTACCACCATTTTTAGTGTTCGTTATTATTTTCCTATTTAATTATTTCATTTTATATCTTCAATAATACATTTTCGTACCGTAAAGCTGAGTGCGATCATTTGTATTTCTTTTAATTGAAGCCGTGTGTTAATTACAATTGGGGTATTTTTTCTCTACCGCTCCACTGTACTTGTATGTATTATAAAGCCATTTCCCTTAAAATATTCGTGCGTACATAAATGATAAAACAGCCCATTAAATAATATTTCAATACGATATAGGTTTTACATGACGGACGCTCTGATTGTTGACTAATTTATGTCCCCGCCGGCCCACTAATGGAGATGTCATCCCTGTAGGACAAGATTTCTCCCATTCCTGCGGGCTGGACCCCGCTCCAGCCTCCGAGCGCATTCCTCCCTTTGTCCGCGCGGCCTGCAAATAACATCATCAACTCGGACAACTTCATTAAAATCGTCACCATCGCATTCCGCGGCAGTTATGGTTAATTAATGCGATCGCTCCCGTTTGCTTTTATTATATTTTGGTGCTATTGTGGAGGGTATATATATATATATACGTATGGCAGGGCTGGCCACAACTTGCAAAACACATCATTGTATTGTAATTATACTTCCATACATAATGAGGCGGACGGAGTATAAATATTTATATCATACACATTCGTTTCTTTTTTCATTTTTTACATTGACGACGTCAATAGTATATATTTATTTTTATTTACGCACTCGTTTAGCAAGAGATTATGCAGGGTAAAAAAAACTATAGATCAACCGCCGCGAGGTTTTGTATGACTCGCGCGAAAAAACATATTTCCGTCTCATTTGCACTGACGCTGGCTTCGTATAAAAGAATAAGACAAATGATAACAGAATGAGATGTAATATTTTGTAAAATTTTATTTACGTTTTTAAACATTTCAAACGACATATTAAAAATGGCTAGTCCTAGTGGCTATTTGAATTCAATGAAAACTGAAAAATTATTTTTAAAAATCACGCAAACTAGAGTTATATTCTTTTTAAAAATGTGAAATTATGTATATTATCAAATTTAATGAACTTACATTTTTTTTTTATTTAAAAAAAATCCTTGTTTACAAATAAAGATAATTATTATTAATTTAACAATAAAACATAAGATAAATTACACATTTTTTTTATTTTGTTTAATTTGTGGATTATGCCACTCTACTAGGTTACGCCTGTCCCAGAGTGGCGTTATAAAACACAATTATAATATTTTTTCGAATTCGTCAGTAGAATTTATTTTCATAAGGTAGTAATTATGTATCTACAAAGTATCAAGTGGAACGTTAGTAAAAGTTGAGTGAGTCATAAGTCCAAGTGTAAATATGTGTATTACATATAACAATAACAAAAATACACTTCTTCAATACAACACAATGTGACTCAGGTTCAATGGTATTGGAATTATATTGCCACCATAGAATAAAAATCGACGTCTTTATTCTTTTTGAGAGTTAAATCATATAACAGTATTTTTATGTCCAAATTTATTGATTAGCGCTTTCAATTTCATCACATTTTTTCTTCGTTATTAAATTCTTTTATTTTTTCTGTCACCTATATAAAATAAGTACAGATTCTAAATATACAAGGTTATTTGTAAAACATTAATAACCTCACAGGACTACACTCCTGCCTTGATTATGACTCGAAAATGTTCAAGCTATTATGACCTAATATCAATAGTTATGGAGATATGCGACATCAAAGTTTGCATTTTTTTTCAATATTTCTGACTTATTTTTTGTAAAACGTTGGACTATCATTACGGTAACTTATATCGAGTATGAAAAATTCATTTCCTTTAATACAAGTCAAATAAAAAAATAAAAACCTTCGAATTCCAATTGGAAAACATTCAAATTGGAATTTTTTCGGGGTTTTAATCATTTTATTTAACTTGTATTGTAATAAATGAATTTTACGTAATTGATTTAAGTTACTATAATGATAGTCCAACGTTTTATAAAAAATAAGTCAGAAATATTGAAAAAAAAATGCGAACTTTTGATGTCGCATATCTCCATAACTATGGATATTAGGTCATGATAGCTTGAAGATTTTCGACTCACAATCAAGACAGGAGTATAGTCCTGCGAGGTTATTAATTTTTTACAAATAACCATGTATAAATTACCTAATATAATTCACTATATACCAATGTTGAAAGTAACACTATTGTTGTATTTTGAGGTTATTTTCAAACAAATTTCTGGACTTTGTTAATAAAACATCGGTAAAACATTTTTTCGAATGTATGTGTAGTTGTAAACCATGATTTTCTTCTTTTATGGCGTCCTATTGACCGCAGCAACTACCTACTGCCATCCATCCCATGGCACCGCTGTCGTAAATCATTCTCTGCGATAATTAATAATATTCTTCAGATGTAGTTAATATAAATAAATTTAATTTCTCACACTTAATAATTATGAATTCTTGTATTTTTAATTAGACTCAATTAACGGACGACGCAACCATAAATTATATAAGCCCATTGTTATCTAGCAAAAAGCGTCGTTGTTATTCATAGCTGATTGACAATTCGCATTTCTGGTTCAGGCTCTCCAAGGGAAAAAGTTTCTTAATTGAGACAAAGGGACCAAAGAGTTTTTTTTTTATCCCTCTTTTAATATTCAATTGTCACTTGGGGCCACTGCCAGGGCCGAACTCTGTGAAAATATTTTGAGTATGCCCAAATTTTTCAGAACAGAACTGGATTTTTGTCACGGGGACATCAATAATCAATTAATGTATATCACAGATGTCTCACAGAGACGAAACGTGGCATATAATTGAAATATATACAACTTCCAAAAATTAATAGACATGGTATTCTATCATGGGTGGAAATGGCGAACGTTACATATGTGTAAAGTGATCACTTAAGCCAACCGTACGATAGGTCTTAAGTACTATGTACGCCCATAAAGACTTCTATACCTACTCTTCCTCTATAATATACATGAATTGATCTGTGAAAATACACTGCGTATATAATAGCACCAGGTTTAATACTTACATTTAAATCAATCTAAATAAATACCTTTGTGCACTAACACTTACATGATATTTAAATTATTTTATTAAATGACACCATTTTTTATTCAGACCACAAATGCTGGCTATAAAATATAATTAAGTAACATTTAAATTTGATCATTGACATTAAAACTGAACGATAGAGTTTATAAGTACATTTTATTTTCCATGGTTATGGTTATTATTCCTTTGCGTGTTCATAAAAGCTTATAAAATTTATTTTTTTACCTTGATTTACAATGAAAACTTAGTCTGTTAGTTAAAATATCGATGGTAGAATTTACAGGAATAAAACATTAATAGATTGATCAAGTTTCTAAATTATGAAACTATGGTATTATCCTAGTTAGAAAAATGTTCACTATAAATATTTATTTACAGTTTTTTGCGTATAAAGAATTGAATTGAGAACTGAACTTTGCTTAGTAATTTATTCTTTCGTTCTTCTTCTTCTCGCGCCCTGTCCTTTTACCGGACGTTGGCTATCATGTTGGCTATGCGGACTTTGTTTACTGCGGCCCGGAACAGCTCCACAGTAGACTGGCCAAACCACTGTCTCAAGTTTTTCAGCCACGAAGTCCTCCTTCTTCCAGGCTTCCCCGGCTTCCGGCAATCTTTCCCTGCATTATGAGATGCAAGATCTCGTATTTCTCCGGATGTCTCATCACATGTCCTAGATATTGAAGTTTTCGGATTTTTATTGTTTTAATAACTTATTTTTCTTTATTCATCCGAGTCATAACATCTTCATTCGTAACTCTGTCCATCCAGCTTATTTTGAGAATTCTTCTGTAGATCCACATCTCGAATGCCTCAAGTCGCCTTATCAGTTCTTCGGTAAGCGTCCATGCTTCCATTCCATAGAATAATACTGAAAACACGTAGCATCTGACCATTCGAATTCGTAATCCTAGGTTGAGATCATGACTGCAGAAACAATTCTTTCGTTAACAATATTATAATAAGTAATATTGCTAATAAAAATTGTTTTAAAATTGATTCGGTATTATTATTATTATTATTATTATTATTATTGATAATGGGCAGGCAGCTTAAGCTGATAGGCCCATATCACTGTCTCTCATTTGAATATCCAGCCTATTCTTAAATTGGTTGACACTGGCTGCAGACACAACGTCCTCGGGCAAACTGTTCCACACATTGACCACTCTATTGCTTAATGCATGCTTTCTTGGGTTACACGAGAACCGAGACTTGTTCAACTTCAGGTGATGTCCTCGAAGGCCCACATTAGTGTTAAATGCAAACATATCTGTCATATTAGGAATATTGTAGTAGCCCGATAGAATCTTGAATGTCTCGATGAGGTCACCTCTTGCTCGTCGCTCCCGAAGAGTGGGCAGTTTCAATACTCTCAGCCTTTCCGCATATTCCAGGTTTTTAAGACCCAAGGGCAATTTTGTGGCTCGTCTCTGAATTTTATATTTGAACTGACTGAGTTCGGTACTGTTACCGAAGTTCAACACGTCCAAGAACAATATCACTGGTTGCCTTACTGCGAATGCCGAAGATTTTTCTCTAAATAGAATACCAGGAGCATCTCTCTTGACAATTAGGAGGATGCAAAAAATTTCGTCATCGAATTATGGTAAATCAGACATTTTTTGCTTTGGATAACATAGCTGATGGCTGAATATCTTTTCAATACAGCGATTAAAGAAAATAAAAATACGAAAGGTTCTAGTAATTTATTCAAATAGTTAAGTATCAATACATTTAAATGTTCAAGATTTTTGTTTGTACAATTGTGAAAATTCATTTTTAATATTTTAAAAAATGAGGGTAAACACGACACTGTTTTATTCCACTATATATTTATTTTACAATTGTAAACGTGTTGTTTTTGACAATGGAAGAAATCCCGAAAAGGTTCTAACAATTCAAAATAAATAAATAGTGGAATAAAACAGTGTCGCGTTTACCCTCATTTTTTACAATACATTTAACTTACTTTCAGGGAAAGAACTTGTATAAACCGCATTAGTTGTACTCACAATAGTTTTCTTGGGAAGTATGTACGATAGAAGAGGGAATGTTGAGAAAGATATCGAGAGGAGAGTGAGCGCGGGGAGTAGGGTGAACGGTGCTTTGAACGCAATGATTTCTAATAGAAATTTGTCTACCGAGGCAAAACTAGCGGTACATAATGGAATTCTAGTACCGACACTGATGTATGAAAGTTGAGCGTGGAGCTGGCAGAAGAGGAATGAAAGGAGACTGAATGCAGAGGAGATGAGATCCCTTAAGCGTATGTGTGATAGATCCATTTATGACGGAGTAAAGAATGAAGGTATTAGGAATGAATGTAAAGCTAATCTTAGCATAATTAATAGAATTAAAAAAGTGTCTCTCAGGTCATGGTTGGGGCATGTTGAGCGAATGAATGAGGAAAGAATGGTAAGAAAGATATAGAACGCAAGTGCAAGTGCAAGGGCAAGGCGCCAGAAAGAGAGGGCAACCGCGAAAGACGTGGCCTGACCAGATTAACCAGATACTGGAGTCCCGTCAGAAGTCTCAACATGAATGTGGATGAGGCGAGAGTTGTATGTCAGGACAGAAGAGTGTGGCGCTCTATCCTCTCTGCCAACCCCACGGGGAAACGGCGTGATGGTAAGTAAGTAAGTAAGTAGACCAAAGTTTTAGCTAAGTGTTAGAATTATTAGGCTTTGCCTAATTGATGAACACATAGAACTCTTTTTCTTCTGGTTTGTGTTTTGTGATGGACCCTGCAATTTGATCCGAAACGTCGGCCAGGAAGGTCGTAAAAACACGGCATAATACCCCACAATACACAAACCAGAAGATTCGAGTGGCCGTGAAAACCTAAGAACATTCTTAACTTAGAACCCATTACATTCGATTCATGGCGTTACCCCCGAAGTGCCTCTAAGGCATTAAACCTTTTTCATTTTATATGAATTTGAATTAACGCGATATCTGAAAAATATTTATTAAGCTAGAACTACAAGCTAGAACTTGATGTTGATGAAAAAAAATATATCAGCTGTAAACCGTAACGTTCTTATATTTGAAGGCGTCCCTATAAAAAGGGTCTATATAGTACATTAGGTCACAAAATGATATTACTGTTTTAAAATGGTTTATATAATAGATTTAATAAATGATTTTAACTCAATCTCTCAACCTCAAAAATTGGCTAACGTGGAAAAAGTGTCTATATTCATCTGGTAGTAACAAATGTAACGGTTCGAAGATGTCACTGGAGTTGCTTAACAACGCGTATAAACAAATAAAACGTAAAATTAATGTCCATAATTGGCAATAATCAAATTAGGAAGAAAAAAACTGAATATTATTTATTGAAACGGCGTTAACTTTGTGGAATGACATATTATAAAAATATATAAATATATCACTTGTCTAAGACCACTTGTGAGTTTAGGAGTACACACGACTAAATTTCGACAACTACAGTTGTTGTCATCAACGGGTGATTATATAAACAGTTTATATAATCACCCGTTTATGACAACAACTGTAGTTGTCGAAACTAGTCGTGTGTACTCCTAAACTCACAAGTGGTCTTAGACAAGTGATATATTTATACATAATTATAAAAAAAATGAAATTCTGGTTGTTTATTTTACTGGTGTTTTTTTCTCTCCAGTAAAATTTTGTTTTTGCATATAAACCCTTTTATGTGGACACTTTCACTTGAAATAAGCTTTTTTCTTTTTCCCTTACTGTGTAAGCTCTATGTTAAGATAAATGTGTAAGCTTAAAAATTATTTTAATAACAACGATAACGTCATAATCATTGAATTGGAATATAACTGTTATCTCTAATTAAGTAGAGGAGGTTATATTCCATCTAAATCAATTTATGAATGTTTAAGCCAAATTCATAACGTCCTTTAGACTACATTTCTTTTGATGTCAAATTAAGTAGTTTCTGAGATAAAATTATTTCTAGTAATGCTCCTTTAGCAATTGCTTAAATCATTTTAAAACTATTTATATTTATTGTTTGAAGATGTATTCTATTACTGCAATCGTAATGTTTATGTTTATGTTTATGCCCCAATAATGGGGAAGAATAATTGTAGGAAAATATCTTCGATGTTGAACTGGAGGACGACGATGATGAGTTTGAAGAAGGTGAGACATGAAATTAGGTTTGATCGTAATATTTTTACTGGCTACTGAGACGTACCATGTTTGGGAATTACGACTTCTCCGTGAAGTTTCTCCAACGACCTTAAACATCTTTACATCGAAGGCACGCATGTATGACTCTTGTAAAAGCAACAGAAGTAAGACCAGACTGCGAGGTTCCATTATAAATGCATTATTATAATGAAAACATTTACATTTCTCGCAATTAGCGCTGAGCCGAGGCCCCAGGCGCAGGTAGATATGCAATTTGCGGCGCATTGTTCTATGCAGCGTTGTGCCCATACAATTATCTCACCTTTTATGCAAAGCCGCGAGATTAATTAGCTCATCAAACTGTCAGGAGGGCTCGGAGCTACATCGTCAGGAAGCCGCTTTAAATTGGCAGTGACTGGCCACACGGGACGTTGCCCGTAGACGAGGCACAGACTGTGGCACAAATATGCTTTTTATTTCTATACAGGTGCAACTGGTGTAGGTTTTTCACTATGAGATACACGATGATTGTGATTGGTGCTAAATTGATGATTGGTAACTATTTGTGTACAAATCGACAAAAAATCACCAGTATACTATTACTTAAACCTCTAATCGTTAAATAACACTCGACTATTATCGTAACAAGTGAAAATCAATCAATATCAGAGCTTGTTTATCAATTATTGAAAGTTACATAACAGTTAAATCGTCAAAAAGTTCGCATTAGTCCGGAACTGAATGTCCTGGTGTTTCCATTCATGGAGAGGCAACCTCAAGTTAATGGGAGCAGGAAAGGAAGAAGAAGATGATTCTTCTGATTCGACTGGGGTATTCCGATGTTCATATACGACCTTTTTGGTTAACTTTTCGGATCCCACAAGACCCTGCAATGAGATTATAATGAATATAGACCCTGCATCCGATGGGATCCGAAACGTCGCACAATAATATCATTTACAGATGGCAAAATAACCAACACAGAAAACTCTAATCAGAAGATTCAGAGCGGCTGTGAAAGCCTGAAAATATTTTTCAGAAGAAGTCGTGCTTGTTTGTGTTTAAAAAGACTTACCCGGTGATGCTGGTATGCTTGGCTACAACAGTCTAGAGACTAGAAGGAATGTGTATTTGATTTTGTACACAAGGAATGTATACACATTTTTATCAATTGTTGCGCGGTATGATCGATAATACTGAAATTATACAGAGCATTGGTTTGTATGTTCCTGATGATTACATTAGACATCGTCAGCATAGATTGTTTCACATTCGAATGTACAGGACCAACCTGCCGATGGTTATGCCTGTTGGAAGAGCTACAGCTATGCTGAACAATATCGCTTTGGACATTGATCTGTTCCATATCTCTTAGAGAGTTTTCCGAAGCAGGATTCTCCTACACATTTGATATAAATATGTATGTTAATTAAAACATTTTATAAACTCTTCATTTATAACATATACGAATTGAATGTACTTTTGTTATGTAAATGTTATATACATAAATAAAATTGAATTGAAGTGAATTGAAGTTACATTTACCAGTTTCTCGTGGTGATCCGCCGTGATATCGATTTTCAGTTCCGCTATTCTGCCGATGACTCTTACAGCTCGCAAAATGGCATGCACAAATTAATATACATCAGATAAAAAATTTATGTTTGTCGCGTAAATTGAATCGTTTGTTCCGAGTGAGCAAAAAATCTATAGCTCGTAGCAATTTTGACATACACAGAAAACTACGCTTCCATAGACATCTAGACTACCCAAAACCGGAGACTACCAGCATTTTGTTTGTTTTTCCTATTTTTCACGGCACAGGCATTTAGCTTAGTTAAAATAGTGAGAATATTGATACGTCACTTACTCCGTGTACGCGTCTCTATTAATTTCTTTAATTTTTAAAAATATTGTATTAATATCAATTTCCTTTCTTCCATTCATATTAAATCGGGTGGGATTTTTTAATATAGCACTAGAATGTGCCGTGTCATTTTGATGACTCGCAACTAGGGAATGCAATCCCGAGTCGGGATCGCCCTTTCGGGATCCTTCGAGATTAGAATTTCTAATCCCGCGGGATCCCTACGGATCGGGATCCCGAATACTTTTGTGTTTTTGTTTGTTTATAGAGCTGAATAGCAGCAATTAACGACAACGTCTTGCATTTTTATATCGGGAATTTTCATAAAATGTTCACTATTAATCATTGCATTAAAGTTTTTGTAGGCGTCTTTCCAAGCATCAATCAGTCAATGTAGAGATAGTAGTAGTTTTTATTACCATAAGAGTTACTTTCGTTACTTGAATGTGACATGAACATTAGTTTTAAGTACTTACTAAAAGCTCTATAGACATACGCAATTAAACGTACAAAACATAAAAAATGATGATAAATCCCGATAATCTCAATAATCTCGTCCGATTTTTCGGTCCGGGATTGATCTCGTAAAATGACTTGGGATCGGGATTGCATTCCCTACTCGTAACCACTGCAGCTGCAGCTTATCCTAGGGTAGTAATCATCTTAATTTTCAGCATCTTTGCGTCCGGTCTCGCGTCCTGAGTCGATTCTTCCTGCCTCTGTCTGCCCGCTACTGCCCGTATAACATCCGTATAACATTCCGATTTGACGTCACTATTCAATCACCGTTTAAGCCTATCTGTCATCCTCTCATCTCATCAGATGCTCTGGCATTTCAACTATTCTCCTGGTGCAGCCGAATGCAATCATTATTATTTTCGCACCTCCGTATGTCTTTGTCTCTCGTCATCTCAACGACTTGCCAATGTTTCCAAGCCAGAAGTATCAGACTTTTTACTATGTAGTAGCAGAGCCTCACTCGTTCTGTAATTGGAACGTATATGTGGATGAGATTTTTCTCTGAGACTTGTCTCCCAAGCGCCTAAAGATCAGAACAGAAAAGAGCGCAATGAAAACTATGATCCATTGTCAAAACCTGAGAGGAAAACATATGATGATGAAGATAGAGTCTCATATGGATACACAACATAAATTTAATTCCAAAAATATCAATAACTGACGTGGCAGTCACTCTGTTATGCTATGAAATTAAAAATAATCAAAATGTAGTGTGTTATCAATGAAAATAAAAGAAAAAGTAATCAGAACAATAAAATTACGAAAGCTTCAATATCCCAGACATGTGGTGAGAAGTACGAGATCTTGCTACCGCAATTAGGTATATTTTGATATATTGGATCGATAGAGTCCAGCTATCGATCCAATATATCAAAATTGTTTGTTTGGATTCTAAATCGGATTCCTTCGGACAGTGTCTAGTCTTTTGTCAGTAAATCCGGGTGGATTTATTCGCTTGTTACTTGAACCGTCGAACGTTAATTGCTTCGTACAATGTAATATGATTGACATTTTAATGTCAACAGAATTCCTCGATCAATGATAAGAAATATTAACAAAGAAATTACTACATCATGCACTTAGTGTTTCTGACCTTCACCCGATAATTATGCAAATTCATTAATTCACTTACAGTACGATCGATGGCGTTTATTTGTATAATTTCTATTATACTTATCATAGCTTTTAAAAACAATTAAACAATTACTTAGTATAATTAGATTGCCTGATATTTGTAAAGTTAAAAAGGAGTAGAAAAAACGTTCTCAAAGTTTAAATAAATAAATAGAGCCAGTGATTTCCCCCAATGAAATCATCAAGCAGATCACATTTTTTTTTAAATTTGTGTAGGCAGGTACTTCTCATAGTGGAGATTTTTTCAAGTACACACATAAATTAATGGTGTAAAACCAGTAAAATTTAAATTAGTATTATTGCCAATGACTACTATCACTAGACAGGTCAGATGATTCTTCTATCAGAGCCAACTCTGATAGAAGGATCATCTGTCCACAGCAGCATTGCCGGTTGAATGTTCTATTACAGGTGGATAAATTAAAATCCAGAAAAATATCCTAATTATAGGATTAGTGTTATACCAAAAATAGAGAATGGTATGCTTCGAAACAGGTCAACAGTTATCAAAAGATAAAATACTATTAATTAATACTAACTGGGACGTTTATGTAAGAAAGTGGACGAGGGATGAGTGGAATGCCAGGATAGGAGGTTATGGCATTCTATCCTCACTGCCTGCCCCTACGAGGAAATGGCTTGATGGTAAGTTAATTAGTTAATACTCAAATGCTATATACAAATTATACCTTAGCTAAAAAATGCGGTCACTAAGGCGCTTGTGTGGAAAATATTTGATCGATAGAGTGAGGAATGAACAAATTAGAAGCGAATGTAATGCTGGATGTAGTGTGGTAGACAGAATAAAGAAAAGAGTGCTGAGAAGGTCTGGTCATGTAGAACGTATGAGCGAGGAAAGGATGGTTAAGAAAATATATGGGGAGAGTGTTGAAGGCAACCGGAATAGAGAGCGTCCGCGAAAGAGCTGACATGATCAGAAACTACAAGTATTGGAGTTAAAAGCCTCCGTAGAGCTTGCATGAGAAGATTATGAATATCCAAAGCAAAATTGGTGTGCCGAGATAGAAGAATGTGGCGTTATATCCTCTCTGCCTATCCCTGCGGAGACACGGCGTGATGGTTAGTTAGTTTGCTAAAAACATATAATCAACATTTACTAACTTGACTGACCGAATATACGATCTACTCAAATACATCTGGGGAATAATGAAAGGATTGCAGGAAGCAACTTGATGCGTTGGACAGATAATATAAAGAGTTCCTACCACCAGGATACGCATTTGTCCAACGTGGATCGAAACACGCTGGACATTTAGATAGTGATCCTAAAAAAATCATTAATCATTAATATCATTAAAATGTTTCAATGGTAAATAAAACCACTGGCCCTGAAGTTGATTATTCAATAAATTCAAATTGTTTTCTTTTTCTTAATAAAAATATTATTACACTCCTACTTTCAAGAGACCTCCGGTATAAATAAAACTATTAGAAGGTGTTTATAAATTGATTAAAATATTTTTTGCTTGTTCCGGAGAAAAAATATTGTATATCAGTACAAAATTGATTGCTTTTGATGTCCGGCAATATTTACTTTGGTCACAATATAAAGAAGTAGCAAAACTCGGAAATATTTCGAATAGTAAAATCGTTCGAACAGAAAGGTGACGCATTTTCTTTAAGCCGTTCGTCCACACGGTACTAAAAGAAGAACACTTTTAACAAGAACACTTACTTTAGCCACAGATTGTACTTCAACGGATACGTCAAAATCTTTTTTGCGTGGTCGCTCGTGCATGATCACAGGATCATCCCGAGTTGATGAGATTACTGGTGAACAAATGCGGAGCGTTGAGGCGAAAAGTGGTAACTTTTTCATTCACATAACATCGCGGACTATAGTTTGAATGTATTCTTTTCACTGAGGTCACTGATGACCTCGCATTTGAATCTTTTTTGTGCTTTTTTTAAGAATTGTTGAATCAGAACATTCGTTACAATAGGAAAAGTTTAACAATTGAAAATGTTCTAAAGATCTGTGACTAAATAAATCTGTAAGTAATTCATACAATTTAGATAAGATTTATGATTACTACACGCCTTCCGTTTTGGAGATTTGAGAGATGAGAATTCGATATTGGATAGCCACAACAACGGTATTGGATGTTCATAACAAAGGTATCTTAAATTGGATGGCTACAACAATGGTGTGAGGCTTCCTAAGCATTGTAATAGCAAAGGATCTTGTGGACAGCACGACGAATGCCTTAATCCTACAACAATCATGGCGAGCTCGTCGACGGTCGCACAACCATATTATGCATCAATATGAAAATATAAATATTGACACAACTTTATGATGAAGACCTGGAAGAGTTCATCTGATTGAAGAAACCCTGGTACCAGTTGAAAGGTCGACCCAGAACCAAGACTTGTCGATGCTTTGATAATTTTTCAAATTTATTTCAGCTACCATTAACAACGGATAAAATCTATATGGAGTCCTTTGTCTAAGACATCTAGGAATGCTACGATCTGGTGGTCAGCAAGGAAAATTGTAAAAAATAATGTACAAAATAATTGTAAAAAACAAAGCAACCTACTTTTTGTTTAGGAATCGAAATTCAGGTACTATGGAAAGACTAATCATACCAGGAGGACAGTTCTGGCATAGTATGTCACTTCAGGAAGCTACCAGAAATCACAAATACTCATAGAGGAGTATAATGTCGAAGAAAACTACTTCATCATAGTCACGCCACGATCTTTGATGGATACTGGCCTTTCTCCAAGCTATCATCCCACTTCTTCACATGCAGTGTAAGGCATACGCAAGTCAGAATCAGCGCAGTCAACCAAACTTTAGTGATCTAATTTGTCGTATAAAAAAAGTCAATGGCAAATTAAACTGTCAATTATATATTATGCTACTTGCATTATTACAAAAATGTATTTTTTTTAAAAGAGACTAAAAAAATATTCATGGAAACTTTTAATTTAAATTATTAGTTTAGCTGCAAGATTACCAGGAGCACAGCTGGAAGAAGATATTAAACAGCGCGATGAGTGAAATGTTCGACTTACGGAAGTGCACTCTGTCTGCTGATCTGGTGTATTTTCTTTGAGAGGTGTCTGAACATGATTTTCCATTATTTATTCCGGCCGACATGCTTCAATACTCCTACTTTTGTATAAATTCTAAAACAAAATATGGTTTCGTACACCGCGTTGAGTCCCGATAAAAAATTACCCGATCATGCTCGTAGGGTAAAAAGTTCATTAACTACTGTTGATTTACCGTGTGCACCTGGCTTTCTTTAACGTATATTTGATCAAATTGAATTGTACTTTTTTGTGCTTAAAATGGTTCTGTATTTTTTGTTGACTTTCTTCGTGGATAATTGTTTAGTGCTGGTCGTTATGCAGGTGTAATTATGGTTGGTTACTTCCAGACCTGGACACAAAAAGCACAAACAATTAGCTGTTAACCAAACAAATTGATAGTGTTTTATTTTCTTCTGTGTCGTACTTACAAAATAAAACAAAAGCAGCTAATTGAAAAACTCAAAAGTAGATTATTTAGATAACCTGTAATTCTTGTAGAGATGAACAAGTAAATATACACATGAGATGTATTGTTTGTATATCATTAAATTGTTACTAGGTACCTATAAGTACGGATTAAAAATTGTCACCAATATGTCCCCAATATGTCCCCAACAAAAAGATTGTCCCCAATATGCAGTAAAACAATTATCACATTTTTTGGACTAATTTTGGACAAAAAAAGTAAACCATAAAAACCAAGTTTTTATTATACTCTCTTTCTTTGTAAAATATAACAACAATTAAAGATGAATTAAAACGTATAACATAACACTAAAGTTACAGTAATTTAATATATTTCTAAAATGTCAGATGTTTTGAGCTTTGATAAGACACTTCATGCTTTGAAGATTAAATTTTAAAAACATTTGTCAGTCAATTTAGATTTTCGACATTCGTAGTGAAGTAACTATTATGCATACCGACGGAGTAATTCAAATTTAGAAAATATTCCGCGACGTTATCGGGCCGCCGTAATCAAACATTTCTAATGATTCCAATTTGAAAAAACCAATAAAATTTCTAAAAATCCGAAATTATACAATATTTTTTTTTTTTAACGAAAATTTGATAGATCTTCTTGATCGTCGCCACGAGTCTGCTTGCCAAGTTTCAGCTCGATTGGATCACGGGAAAAGGGTCATAAACGATCCAAAGTTTTTGTTGACGGCAAGCAAGCAGACGCCACGAGTTAATATAAAGGGAGTAAAAAAAGGAGTCGCTTGTAGAAAGTTCATATAACTATCTTTTCGGTAACTGCCAACATCTCGGTTATTTTCATGGTCTCGGTGTCAATTGTTTGATGAAGTTTAAGGGGTGGTCTTGTGTAATACATACATACTAACATCTACCAGGTATAACTTGTGTTATTGCTTGCTATTGTAATACCTAACTATATTTTATTTAATGTCCTAAAGGGCGTCAAATAAATAAATAAATATTGTTAAAACATTTGGAATGATAATGCAGAATCGGAGAAGTTATCGAATAGTTTTTCGGTGGTTTAACCGTGCAAACAGAGCGACCGCATAGTTAACATTCAAGCCAATGCTGAATACCAGACTAACAGGACGCAAGAGCTTGGTAAGGCCTTAGCTAAGATGGATAGACAATGTTGTTTATAACGTTTTTATCATAGAAATACAAAACTGGAGAAGAATGGTAAAAAATAGAAATCAATGGAGGAAAACCTACCAAGAAGTAATGGCAGAATGACAATGAGGAATGTTAAATGAATTACTAATGTCAACAAGTTCTAGAAATGACAGGGCTTCGATATATGTTGTTATGAGTTACACAAAAAAAGAGAAATACCAAAGTTGTATATTTCTCACTATTTAACTTCGTTTTACATCCATGAAGAAGTAAAATGACTTCACATTTTTGATTAAATGAATTAATCATCACAAGTTTTTTTCGTCTTCTGAATCCAGCTGCTTCCTGCAATGCTTTTGCGCTTATCCTTACGATAAAGTTCCTCTTAAATCGGAATCCAAAAATTTTATTAAATGTGTTTATTGACCTCACGGTTTGGTGTTGAATATATCCACTACGATTCGGTAGCTTTTCGATAAATATTTAATATCGCGTCCAATTTCGAATATTCAGAAATAACTTTACATATCTTGCCCACGCAAAATCGACTTTTTATACTGCAAGGCATTAGGTGGTCCACAGTTTGATCCGCAGTTTGTCGTGTATTATATAGATGTCATTAATTATATATCTCATCGATACGAAATATACGCTGTCATTATAATTTTTGTCACATGTCAAAATGATACGTGGTCCAGGTAATATTTTAAGAGAACGTATGACAAAACGCAGATATTTTTATATGGTAGGTACTGGATCAAGTCCTTAGATAAGATTGATGATTATGTTTGTTGAATATTTTGAAAATTATTAAAAAACCATTAATAATTTTTCTTCTTTTTCTTTTGTTAGATCATTGATCTGTGCTGCCAGGTCAGTCCTGATCTTGTAACGAGGACGTCCTCCTCTCGTTCCATCTCTTTGATGGTCGGCCCCCCTCTGAAATCCCGCGCATCACGGCTCTGGGAAGTCTCGTCCGCTCCATTCTCTCGTCTTCTCTGCCTGCTCCATTGGGTACTCTGTCTCTGAGGGTCTTACCCGCAATGGGTCTTAGGGTCTTCATCTCGGTAGTTCTAAGAAGGTATTTAGTTCTCACCGTGTCCTCTCTTGCTTCGATACCATATGTCATGATAGGTCTTATGCATGTTTCATATATTCTGACTTTGCTTTCCACTAGCATATGCTTATTGCTTCACACAGTGTAACCGCTGCTTTGTTTGTCTGTAATTATATTATTATATTATTTACGCAGTCTTTATAAGGACAAGTTAAGAGGATTATGTAGCACGCAATTATTATTTATATACTTGTATACGGTCCAATTCAAAAAGATATATGAAGCTCGGAATACTTCTGAGAGATCCAGCGCATTAGCTAGAAAACCTACGTAACAGATGCCCAAAAATCTGCATGCTCCAGATAGTGGCAATGGGTTAGACATATGTGTCGAAGAGATAGTGGATGCTGGGGATCGATGGTCCTTGAGCCTAGCCCTCGCACTTGTAAAAATATTGGCTGACCCCAAATGCAATTTGAGAGACACACACTGATGATAAAAATGATAAAGATGATACATATATAAAAGAATAACATAGGCTTAGAGTATAAAGTGGAATGTAAAAAAAACTGAAATAAAACAGAGAATCTGAAAAATGTATAAATAAACTAGTAACAAAAAGAATTTTATTTTTGATTTATATTATAAAAATAATATAAATTAAATTAACAAAAATTTATGACTGTGGTCTTTTATCGTTTGAATTCAATCTAAAGAGCGTTTGTTAATTAACTATAGTTATTATTGAAGTGACGCTTCGAAGATGTTTCACTGCCCGTGTACTGTGCTACATGTGTGACTCTTATGTGACGTCTCTTCCTACCCTTTTGGGGGTGGTTGCTGCAGACACCATGGGTGCCTTGACACGTTAGGATACATAGCGGCAAATTTTGATCTGTAACATGCAAAGAACTTATGCGGCTATGTATTTTGTAATTTTTGTCCGTTTATTATAAATTATTCTTGAATCTAAAAGAAATGAAAAGAAAAACCGAAACCCCAACGGTTAAAAGATACTGAATATCGCATTTGAAATGCAATTTTGTCTCTATATTTTAGTAAAGTTAATTGAATTTAAATTTTATTATAGTCACTAAATTCACGGTTTGCTTTGTCGAGAGGAATTGATAAGATAATAATTATTCCTATAACAGTTCCGGGAAGGAGTGGGTACCAAAAAGGTTACACAGAGGTTACCTCTTGGTGGGTAGGTACCTACTCATGTACCTACTCTCAGAACCATTATGTATGCATTATGTTTCAGAACATCACAATTATACTTAGTACTTAGTACAACAGTTCAACTCTCACTGCGCATTCAGGAAGCAGGGCGTCAAATCCTTCTGCTACTTAGATTACCTCCACAACACTTCTACCACACAAAAACCTCCAAATAGCCAAATAAATGCAATTTGATAAGATCGATTCAATTCTGAATATCTAACCGTGACGTCAGGCTTACGCTGATCCGAGTGGGGTTCGAAATGTCGTTACCATTTATCATCTAATCCGCCAACCTACACGCATTTCACATTAGCTGGTTATGGCGAGCGATGGTATCTGCCACGGCAAGAATGGCAGTATTGTCAAAGTAATGAAAAAAAAATCGATGAGTCGGTAGGTACCTACTTACGTAGGTTTGTCGCGTATTCGCCGCCACAGGGTTCGAGCAAAATACTCATGGGGAAATGATACACGTTATTTGGAAATAATTTTATATATAGGAATTCTCTAGAATGTTCCCGCCCGAAAATAATCGCTTAAAACTGTCGTTCACTCTTTGAAGTACGTCCCCGTCCAGCAGTGTGATATTTATAGGTTTATATTTTTAATTTGATCACGATTAATGATCATTTATATTCCTTGTATCCTCGCTATGTCTTATCTTATGTATCTTAGTTAACATAATAGTATCTTTAGTTAGTAAATAAATTATATACATTGTACAGTGTACCAGTGGTTCGCTAAGACTACTGTGACTGTCGTACCTACTTTTATAAATTTCTGATGACACACTCCAAAAAATAAACTATGGTTTTATTGTAATGTTTGTTACTGTTGTGTTATCGTTTCTCCACTGCTGTATGTAGGCCTTCCCCAAAGAACGCAAATTCTATACATCTTTAGCCCCTCCCATCCATCTTCAGCCAAACAAATGCATTGCATTATTTTATCTGAAGATATCCATCATGATGGTTGTCGCCACTTTTAGTCTGTTTCTTATACAATTTGGCACATTCTTCTCAAAGATAATCAGCATATATCTGTTTGCATATACGAAATATTTTAAAATGCAGAGTAAATTTATTTAAATATAGATGTTAAACATTAACACGTACAGCGCGTAGTTTTAATTAAACAAAATTGAAGGCTGTTCGAAGAATATGTTTTCTTCTTCTGTATGAAGGCTTGAACTTTGTGGTGACATTATTATTAAAATAAAACACAAATCACTTTGTTTTCACCACTATATTAGATTAAAAAATCTACATGTTTCGAGAACAATGTTCTCTTCATCAGGATTATTGTGTACTAATCTTAAAAGTTGAAAAAAGCAAATATGTTACGGTGAATGACCCATAATAATTAACCTCGAACCCCCCCCCCTCCCCTCACCTACCCCCTCAACCACCCCTTCACCGTAACATATTTGCTTTTTTCAACTTTTAAGATTAGTACACCATAATCCTGATGAAGAGAACATTGTTCTCGAAACATGTAGATTTTTTAATCTAATATAGTGGTGAAAACAAAGTAATTTGTGTTTTATTTTATTTTAAAATTGAAGGGTAGTAGAATCGAAATCTCAGAGGACCAACGTTACCATAACTTACGACTACTTTTATTGTACAGAGATCTATGCCTTGTTTGTAATACGAAGTTTATTGTAGTACTAACTATAGTTAACAAACAACACGATAAGGGTTGCTATAATAGTTCATTACGCCTTGCCCTTCGGACCGCAACCTCGGAAGAGGGCCAATGAATAATACTAACCGATGAAGCACTTATCGACGGGACAAATTATTGCATGCGATTGTACGTTTTTCAGTACTACAATATATTATTCAAAATGGCTACAGTATTGACAAAGATGGTTCGTGTTGTCCGATCCTGTTAATGGGCGAGCTGCTCATTAATTTGTATAAATCTCCGCTGCCCTGAGGAACTGCGAAACAACTGGTTCCATTATAATTAAGAATCGCTCTGCACTCGGAGTCATTTGTCGCATAAATCTGCACTGAATGCATAACCGGTGCAGTTCTGAAGAGAGTAATATGAGGATAGCTGGTTTGAACTTTGTTGCACTATTTAGTGATGAAAACAATATTTAGTGACGAAGAACAGAGCCTGGTGAGAATATACAACCCTGTGAAAAACTCGCGTCAAGTACTTAAGAATAAAATGAGTATGTACAGATAATGACATGCAGACATTAGTGACTGTTTCTTCTACTAGCTCGCATTAGTTCATTAGTACGAACAATTAATGTACAATTATATTCTTTATTGATTTAGCATTAACTTTGTGGATTGACATAATTATTGATTTATGTATACCTAAATAAAACACTTACGTAAAACTTTTGAGTTTAAGTATGCACTACTAGTTTCTAGAACTACAGATGTTCTCATCTATAGGCGGGAATATAAAGAAAATAAATAATTTATATTCTCACCTGTTGATGTGAACATCTGTAGTTCTCAAAACTGGTAATGTATAGTGGTCTTATGTAAGTATTTAATTTATATATAAATCGATGTACAATTAGACATATTAAAATAGATCTTAGTGTTACTTTAAATTATAAATTGGTATTTACAACTGTCTTTAAAGAACTAAGTATATTCGTTGAAAGAAAATACTCTTAACTAGTTTAGAAAAAATCTAAACGGAGATCTCTTTTCCCACGAATTTTTTAAAGATTGTGACAAGCCATCATTTTGAAACATAACGGAAGGTCAAGCCGGTTGAGTAAATACCTTAACCGTGATATTTACTAGTTAATTTTTTATAAAAGTTTGTCGAAATCTGTTAAAAACTACGGGAGTTACGATGATTTATGTAGGAGAGGTCCACATTAGGCCAATACTAAAAAATAATTAAAATTATCTACCTACGTTTCTTTGTAATGAATCTACAATGAATTTATATAGTTATATAAATTGAATTAGATTTTGGATTGTACGATAGACGAACAAATCAATTACTTGGCATTAAATAATAACAATAGAATTCGACGACAGAGGTCATTATATCCATATTTTATTCACGAATTAGACTTCGGCCTATGGTACCTAGCAATAAAACTCGCGCGCGGTCATATTAATCCATTGTAATTTGAAGGACATAATAAATAGATAAACGTAAATTGGTATATTAAATGTAATAAATTGGACGTAATTTATCGTATGCCTAATATTAAAATTACAATATTGTATTGATAGGAGTTCATGTACAGAAATCATACCTCTATATCATCTGTAACAGATCGCTTTAATTTAGATTGAAATTCAAGTTATTAAACGAAAATAATTTTGTATTTGACTACCAGTTAAGTGATCTTTATATTTTCAAATATGATTTGTCCTTCATGGAACAAAGATATGTCAAGGCAAATTATAAAATGAGAAAAAAAGCTGATGTCATAGTTAATTCTTCGGAATAAAAGAGTCAAGGTGAGGTTCAGTAGAATTTAAATAAAACGAAGTGTTAAATATAGTCAAAAAATATCTTGAATATTAGTATTGCAATGGGTTCCAACGATAACGAAACACGTGACACATGCTCACGACAATGTGTGTTTTAGAAATATAATATGTAATCGGAATCTCCTCATACAAGATGCATTGCATCTAGGGATGGGTCGTCGACGTATTTACCGTCGACGAAACGAGACCGTCCACGTCCATCCATCGACGAGACGATCAACTAGTTGAATTCGTCAACTAGTTGACGCGTCAACTTCGTTACGTGGACGTCGCGGACGTTCTATGTAAACATCGGGACGATGGTCAACTGTCTACGGTTCAACGCGACGCTTCTCGACGGCTCAATCGTTGGCTATTTTTATGACGTTAATTTTTTAAATTTAAAGAAGTTCGAACGAATATAGTTTCGGGGAAACTAAAACCGCTACTTGTGCTTATATGTAAAAAGAAATATTTTATTATTTATTTGTTTACGCACATTATAGGCTTTTACATATTGTTTTATATACTTCTTTCTATATATAATAAAGAAAGAAGTGGGTGTACACAACAATATCAGGTGTAAGCAGTAAAATATTAGTTCAATAAAAAATAAAATAATTAAACAGAATTGTTTTATTTTATACAGCGTAAAATTGGGAATTCACCGAATCGTCGCACGTGACATCACAAAAAATCGAGTAAAAAATAAT
>JADDOH010015943.1:0-19971 GCA_016648135.1 Agrypnia vestita | reverse complement strand
CATGAAAATTCCATAGAAATTTTTTGAAAATAACAAAGTTTTTCTAAAAATTGCTTTATAATCTTTATTTTTATAGTAAAGATATTATTTTCATTTCAATAATAGAAATAATATAGAACTTGTGTATTAAATTTGTAAACCTAGATCAACATCATGTCGTTTAAAAAAAATATTTTTTAAGTGTAAGCGAATGAACATTAAAATATGTTTCCCGAATAAATTGACTGAATATGGAAATATTAGGGTTTTAATCGAAACACAGTCATAATTTAAAAAGTCTAATATAGCAAAATGGCTATAAAGAGTGACCGTATAGCGAGGTATAAAAGTACTGGAAACAAAACCCTTTAATTCTAACTATATTTTAGCTATGAAAAAAATATATATCTGTTCAAAACAGTTAGAAGTTATTTGTTAAATTATTTATTTGAAGATGAAGAAGAGTAGAAAAGAAATAAGGTATGGAATGGTATGGAGATAGAAGGAGTAGGAATGTGAAGAGTACTTTGCTTGTATGGAGGGTTAGCTTCCCAATTAGATCTTTATACTCGCTCACAGAAGAAAGCAAGATACTAAGATAGTAATTTAGTCAAGTTTTAACGATTAGGTTAGATTAGGTAGCGTTCGGTTAGGTTAGGTTCGGTTAGGTTAGGTTAGGTTAGGTTAGATTTTATTAGACCTTTGGACTCGATCACAAAAGAAAGAAAGATACTTAGATAGTTATTTAGTCACGCTTTAACGGTTAGGTTAGGTTGGGTAAGGTAGGTTAGGTTAGGTTAGGTTTTATTAGATCTTTGCACTCGCTCACATAAGAAAGCAAGATACTTAGATAGTATTTTAGTCACGTTTTAGCGGTTAGTTAACGGTTACCACAAATACAATTCAAAATATCAATACAAGTTCAAATATACTTGATGCATATAACATAGGTACTAAAATAAGGTAGGTAGAACAGGGTAGGCTTGAATCGATCCAAGATGTGAGACAAACAGACAGCTCACCACAGTTCAAAAAACAACTTAAGACGCATTTATTTAGACAATCCTATAAAAACCTATAGAATTTGACCAAAACAACACCAGATAATGTTTTACACTCCTATTGTGCACTCCGCGAAAACACATAATTCTTTCAGGCACTCCCAACTATTATAGTACTCAATTTTAATTCCATTTCTTGCATGCCACCTAGTGAATAAGTAATAGTAAATAAGTTTTTTCTTTTTTAGCGGTAAGTTGTTTTGTAAGATAATAATTTTTCTGTGTAAAGCGCCCTTGAGGTGAGTATTCGCGAAAACGGCGCTATATAAGCTATCCAAATTATTATTATTATTATGTTCCAAATTATTATCATTATTATGTTCCAAATTATTGTTATTATTATTATGTTCCGTCATACTAGGGTCCCAGAACGAGGCGATATGTGACGATTCACGCGTTAAGAGCGTGTGTAAGAGGGTGTAATATATATGAATTTTATTTATCACATACAAGTAAAATTGGAATGCTAATAATTTCAATCTTGAATTCACGAATTCAGGTTAATTTTTTTTTCAAAAAAATATAGAAAAAAAGTAACCCATAAAAACAAAGTTTTGATTATACTCCCTTTCTCATTTACTAGTGGAAACTGATTTGGCGCTCAACCTGCGCGTTGGGCTTCGGTCGGGCGACGCTACGAAAGGGAGTAATAAAAAGTTTACAAAATCCAAAATTATACTTTAATCAGGTTTCGCGTCTACCAGACGCGTTAAAATATTTTCATACAACTTAATAATTTTTATGAAAAAACCATTCAAAATTTGAAAAATCCAAAAATTTATTAATTTTTTTTAAAGAAAATTTGATAGATCTTCTTGATCATTGCCACGAGTCTGCTTGCAAAGTTTCAGCTCGATTGGATCACGGGAAAAGGGTTAAAAATCGATCCAAAGTTTTTTCGTCAGACAAGAAGACAAGCAGACGCCACGAGTTAATATAAAGGGAGTAATGACTTTATGTTGTTGCTATTTAATTATATCGGGATAAATGTGTGACTCATCACAAGAATACATTTTTTTTTATTTAAGCAGTGATATAAAGCGTTGAAATTGAGTAATTTAAAATTTAACAATGGAATTTTTTTAGTAAATTAATATGGGATTCTCTCACACTTCAATACATCTTATCACATTTCTAATAATTACCAAAATAAAGTATTCCCGCTTTCCACGAATGGAGCCCGATAGATTGGTACCTAAAAGCTTGGTTGGAATTGGTTAGCGTAACATTGTGAAAAGTGCTCACTTAAGCCAGCCATAAGATAAGTCGTTAGCCCTATAAACACTCAAAGACCTTCATACCTATTTTCCCATATAAATAGTTTTATATTTATTGACGAAGACAACAAAGTATCGCGAATAGTATAAAATCGAGTTATATGAGTGAGATTTGGCCCTCGATAAAGAGCTATGATCCAATATCTATTTGTCCCTTTTTTATTCATTGACCGCCCTACCCTATTTCCTTTATTCTCCCTTGAGATAAAAAATACAACCTTTCTTGATAGTAATAAACTTTGCGCTGTAATCTTATTGCGAAAATATTTCGCGCTGCATTTCCACAAAATATTTTGCAACATGAAATGCTAGTTTTTTTTTTGTATTTATGTGACACATTCAACATATATTTATTAAGTGCAGTTATAAATGTATTGCAGGTGATCCCCTTAATAATCAGGATAACAGCATGGTTTAAACAACCTAAATCAAAATAGATGAGATGCACAAACATCTGAAAAATGTCAATATTTATATCGTATAGCGAAAACATTGGTTGAATTTAATATTCGGATACTTTGAATATATAAATAAATAGATGTGTGTAAAAATCATTCAATTCTACAATTTTTTCAATTAAATTACTATTAATGATGAGGTGTGAGATTATAAAGAGGTTTCAGAGGCGAAAAAACATAATTCTCTTTTAAACAATAACCGTCACTAACGTTACTAGATATTGCAAATAATAAAAAGGTGTGAAATAATAAAAATGTATAAAGAGCAAAAAAATGCATTATTCTCCAAGTAACAACGTCTCTCACTGACGCTACCAGAGGCCGCAAATAATGGGTTTAATATAATAATGAGGTAATATATTCCATAATTGCTTCATTTGAATATAGTGTACATAAAAATTAGAACGTGCACACAGATTAAAGAAATAAATTAAAAAACAGAACATAAATTGAAAATAAAGAAAGAAATATATCATCATGTAATGAAATAACATGTCCCGTATTGTTAACCTCAGTAAATTGTAGAATATTCCAAAAAATGAATAAGCATGGTATATTCTATCATGGGTGGAAATGGCGAATGTTACAATTGTGTAAAGTGATCACTTAAGCCAACCATAAAAAGACAGGTCATAAGTCCTGTTACACCCAAATGACTTCTATACCTACTTTCCCATAATTAATACAGTTTCGTCTCTGTGAGATATCTATAATATACACTAATTCAGTAAATTGTAATTAAAACTTGCAACAATGCTTACTTGAAGGGTATAGAAGCAAATGCAACAATATCAAAAAAAATTCAGAATGCAGTCACATAGAATTCCTAAATGTGCTGAATTCGAGATTTTATATCCTCATAGTGTAAAAAACAAAGCCAGCAATATCCACTTCAACCAATGAATCCCTAAGGATGTGTCACGTGACAAAATGCCTTTGTACTAAAATGTTTGCGGAGTATCACGTGGCAAAGAAGACAGGGTGGGCCGAAAAAAAGATACAAAAATACCCTAAAGATGAACCTGAACAGATGCGGGATGGTTCCTCAAAAATGAAAAATCACGGCCCATGACCGAGCACAATGGCGCCAAAAAGAACACTGCGCCGGCAAAACAAGAAAATGGAATAGGGCCGATGCATTTCGCAAGCATGCGAGAAAAGAGGAAAGAGGAAAAAAAAAGAGCGAAATCTCTCCGAACCCCACTACCCACGGGATGCATGTGTACTTGTGAACGGGTGTGCGTTTTCAAAAAAAAACTCCTCAGCCGCGCTCGGACGCATACTGGTGGTCATGTTGGTGTAGTGGTCGGTGTTTCGAGCCCCATTCCAGGACACCAGAAAGTTAGTCCTTTTTTTATAGCACAAGCGTTTAGCTTATTTTGAAAATAGTAAGAATATTGATGCGACGCGCATTATGTTTTTGCTTCTATATTTAACAACAACAAAAGACCGCCGAAAAAGATACTAGATAGTAAACTGACAGTTGATCTTGATTTTAGACTGAAAAATCATAGTAAAGACTGCAGTATCCATTCATGTAAATAGCAAAAGTAGTAATGTCTACTACTTGGTAGCAAACACAGCAATATTCATATTTAAAATACATTTTTTTTATTTAACCACGTGTATAAATGGAAAACTGAGGTGGCATATGTTTTTAAAAACTAGATACAAGTTTATTTTACCCCAATAGGATATTGGCTTCATAGATTCCAGAGAAATTTCCTTTTGTAGTGATAGTTTTTTTTTTGTATTTATCTCGGAAACAAGACAGTGGAATTTTACTGCCTTTGCTTTTATACCTCTCAATTATAATTATAAGTTTCGTTATCATACCCAATCTCAATCACTTGTATATTATATAAAATATTGTCAGTTGACATGGCTGTGGGAGGAATTAATGAAAAAGCTAGAATTTAAATACAGATTTATTAATTACTGATTAATTAATTATTCAAACGTCACTTCACACTATTTTACTTAACGCTGTTATTTTTATTACACTGTTTCGTAATTTATCACTCGTAAATATACACTTTATTATCGCTTTTTTAGAATATTCCATCTAGTTTTTGAACGTATTATTCGCTTTGATTTATTTTATTGCGCAAGAATTTTTCTAGATTATTCGCTGTCGAATTATCGCTCGGTTGGCCACCTTGGCCTACGCATCCCGCGGCTGCCTTCGCTTTGGTTTCGCTGTCAAGCGCACTAAAACAACAACTACACTCACTCCCCGCCTTGCCCGTATGTATATCCGCATCGCGGTACTTTGTACTTTCTACCTTTTACGAGTGTTTAGAAGACTATTCTCGTGGCTTCTAGATTTCTTATAAATTGTTTCAGATCCTTCCCAAAAGCCGTAGAATATTGTAGACCGTTCTCGATTCTTCGATAGTATTGTGACGACTTCAAACAAATGTCATTTGACAGGAGTAAATAATTATTTTTAGCTCGTTACAATATGATAGATTTACATATTTTATATCAGAAATAAGTGAATTCCCCACAAAGCACTAGTGAAAACTTGCGAAGATATTTATGTGAAATAAAATTAATTTGTAATTGCCATTGTAACATTGAATAAATAAAGATAAATAATGAAAGGGCACTAATTTTTTTTTTAAATAAAAAAATAGAGATGCGAACACAGAATTCATGTCACATTAATATTCTTACTATTTTCAAATTAAGCTAAACCCTTGTGCTATGAAAATAGGACTAACTTGCTTGTCTAGAGTAAGGTTCGAACCTGCGACCTTGGATCACGAGGCGAGAGTTCTAACCACAAGACCAACAAGCTACTCATTGTTGTTCAAGTGATTCGTTTTTTGCTTATTAACTGTAGACATTTTTTTTTTCGTTCGCGTCCGATCAAATATTATAAATTTTCATGATTTTTTTAATAAATCCGAAAAACGCCGATTGACGTAGAAATTACGTGACGTACAAACAAATAAAAACATGGCCGCCCGCCCGAAAAGTGTTCACATTCAAAGTTCCATTTCGGGCGTTTTATGAAATTCCGGGCCCCGTCCCAATCTCCCGGTAAAATCTAATACCGAAACTTGTCTACGACATCTATTGGAATTCTTTATTTGATAATATCTATTGCTACCTTTTATTGACCCTCAGCCCGAATATAAACTAATTCTCCCTCCCGCGGAGCCTTCGGGTAGGGGAAGAAAGGGGAAGAAAGGGGAAGAAAGGGGAAATACCTTCCCCGACACACATCCCAAGATTTGTCACCTCGAGCGAGCCATGATTGACTGTAAAAAATCGAAAAACCGATTTCTTTGTGAAAAAAATACGAATAAACGTACCTATCGAGGAATCTATGTACTAAATAGATTGATGTACAATGTATACTTATACGATAAATGATTTCAGGGGCGTGCAATCTACAGGGTTATTTGGAAAACATTAATATCCTCGCAGGAATATACCTTGATTATGAGTCGAAAATTTTCAAGCTATTATGATCTAATTTCAATAGTTAAGGAGATATGCGACGTAGAAGTTTGCATTTTTTTTTAATATTTCTGACTTATTTTTTTGTAAAACGTTGAACTATCATTACAGTAACTTGTATCGAATACGAAAAATTCATTCCTTTTAATACAAGTCCAATAAAAAAATAAAAACCTTCGAATTCCAAATGGAATTTTTCAGGGTTATTATCATTTTATTTAACTTGTATTGAAACGAATGAATTTTTCGTAATCGATATGAGTTACTGTAATCATAGTCCAACGTTTTACAAAAAATAAGTCAGAAATATTGAAAAAAAAAAATGCAAATTTGATGTCGCATATCTCCGTAACTATTGATATTAGGTCAAAAAGGCTTGAACATTTTCGACTCATAATCAAGGCAGGAATATTGTCCTGCGAGGTTATTAATGTTTTACAAATAACCCTGTATATTTAAGATTTTCACGTGTAAAAGATAATGAATTATTTTCTCGTTTACAAAGTCGGTTAATAAACAAATAAATCAATAATTTTTAGCACCTTTTAAGATTTTTACCCATTTTCATCCTGGCTTTTGCCCCGAAAAGTCGGGTTTACTAGTCCGGTTTTGGGCTGGATATATAATAATATATATATAAATATATATATATAGATAATATGTGTCTATATCATATATATAGGAGATGAGCATTATATATATATGATCGGATCTAATATATATATATAATTATTATATTATTTAACAGATTTTCATTGATTTTTTAAAGGACCGAGTCCCGGTAATATTAATTTACGAAATAAAATAAATGACAAAAAGAGAATTATGGTATTTTAGTATTAAATATTATATATATATATAACTAGACTACTAATATGTATAGTATATATATCTAATATATATAATATATATATTATATTATATATATATATATATATATTTATTTTACGTAAATAAATTTTTGGCGGGTATGTGGATTGTTTACTGCGTTGGTAGACAGTAGTGCAAAAAAAATTGTCACCCGGCTACTAGAGTCTTCTTTTGTTCAATGTGTGGTGTCGTTTATATAAAAGTGTGTATTTGAGTATGTGGAAAGCTAGTAAAAGAAGGAGAACAAACATGGTAGTTAAATGATGAGGTTTATTGAATACAGGTAAAGGTGAATTTTCGTAGAGGAATATTTTCTTGTGAAAGATGTAACGATTGCCGATGGAATGCTGGGTATATCCTGCTTTGATATCCCCGTGCCTTATATTATAAGGCACGGGGATATCAAAGCCAAGTGCCGAGCGGCTGGTTGATCATTGAATCATTTTAGTGTTTACTTATATATTTAAAAATATGTGCTTATGATTTTTTTAATTATTTGTTTTTGCTAATTTTTGTATACTTTAACAAAACGTGATTCTTCTCATCGTTTATTTAAAAAAATGTTAATTTTTTCATAAAAGTATTTTATTTGTTAAAGCCCACAACTTCTTTGGTGTAATTGTCAAGACTTAAATATTAACAAATATATAAAAAATATATAACATTTCACATCGTAGATTTCTTGACCATGCATGTATCCTGACAGAATCTCCGGAATAACATTGAGAAATATAATTTAAAATAAGGGTTGTTTTTCTACAAATCAGCCTTAAAATTGATTAAACAAAACCAACGACCACGATGAACAACCACAGTGTTGCACTCTTAACTTTACCACCGCTATGCGAACATTTTTCGTCTGCTGGACCAAACAAGCATGTCATTTAGCAAACCTTTTTGGTGAAATAATAATAAATCACTGGGGTAGATTATTGTGGAATCCTGTTCGGGCTTGCGAATCCCAGATACCCTTATTTGACAAGGAATTTATTACACCTTTTACCCCAACCTGTAGTTGTCGACTGATCCTTACTTACCAGAAGCTATCGACAAAATAGTTATCTGCGCATAATTGTAGTTAAGTTAAGTATAGTTAAGACACTTGCAACTTTTTTTAAGCAAATGTCTAACTTATTTTGTGTTAACCACGTCATTATATTTCAATTGCTTTCTATAACGGCTAACAGATGGACGTATCTACACTTACATTTTTATCTTCTGGTCCCTTTTGACTGACTGATCATAAACGTTCGTGTTTTAATTATTTGTAGTTAGCAAAACAGTTGGACTTTGAATATTAATAAAAAAAACAATTTGTGTAAAATCAATATTTTTAAAATTATAAGCATGTTTCGGGGCTAATGATCCATTTATCAGGATACTTAGTACATTAACAATTAAAATTGAATATCCTGCCATTCTTCCATTAGTTTTTTAAACGCTTTGACAGGCCAATAGGCCCAATCACTGCAGTCATTACATTACAAAAACACCCAAGCTTGATTAAATCACATAGATTTAGTGACCTCACCGGGAATCAAACCCAGTGAAGCGAGAAGCCAGTGTTATGCCTACTTGCTTACTGGGCTTCAAGGGCCACTAATTTATATAAAATAACATATCCATAAAACAAGTAAAAAATTGGAGTAATTAATTTTTAGGCATAGATATTCTAGTGCATGTGTAAAAAAATCACATGAATGTCATAAAAACATTAAAAAAATATTTCTTCATACTCTAGTTAAAAATAGATGGTGTGTTGGTGGTGTAACCTAGGTCTAGATGTCATAGAAAATATGAAATATTTACCTTATTTACGAAAACTAAAACGTAACATTTTTTATAATCATCGAATAGACATTTTCACACCACAGTGACTAAGTTAAACTGTTACAAATGTACGGATTTTTTTAATTAAAAAATATTTATTCATTACAGCATGACAATACCACACGTTTCATGTAGGACAGAGATGGCGGTTGCTTTGGTTTCGGTGAGCGCACGCAAATTCGATATGCCATGATTTTATGATAATTTACTAAAATAATGTAAAAAATATCTATGTTTACCTTACACGATTATATAAAGGAATCTTTAAAAAGTCTTATCCGTATTGAAAATTGATATTTTTTTCCACATGTTAAAAACTATGTCGAATTTTTAATCATGTAACACTGTGTTACCCCACCGTTGCCGAAGGTATTTTTTAGCACAGTCTTTAAAGAGGTAATAGCACCGATATTTGCAGCCGCTCGTTCGCATTTAATCACTTTTAGGAATCGTTTACAGCTGCGTGGTTTTAGTTCACTCTCAAATGTCGGCATAACTATTTATTGTGATTTTTGAAATTATTGTGACTTGTGAGACTACTCTTGTATATACAAGAGTAGTTATTATTAACCGAATCTTAAAACTATTTAAACATAGTTTTGTTATTGCCATGTGAAAAAATCTGTATTCTTCTTTACTTCTTTATTGATTTCAACAGATATAAATTTGTATTTTAGTACCTGCACATTTATAGCCTTTTGAAAGGCAAGTGTTTTCACTCTTTTTTGGATACATAATATTAATCATGGACTTACAAATATATTCATAAAATATTTGGCTACATAATTCACGTCTTTAGGGGAACTGATCTCAGATTCTGTTGAAAAGGGGAACTTCAGATGACTCCTGATTTTCTGCGAACAAATCTTTTGATTATATCATTACTCCTGTCACATTACAAGCAAAGTTGTATGTAAAATATAAATACGATTTGTATTAATTCTTACAATATTGTTATATATCAATTGTAAAATAATTTGTGAAAACGATAGAGGACAAAACAAAAAATAAATAAAACAAATTAGTCAATAATGTCCCCTTTAATATTTACTTCTTGTCAATGTTCTATAAGTTTCTCGATGCCTCTGCGACAGAAAACATCCAGTCTTGAGTAAAAGAATTCATTCCCAGAAGTCACTCGAAAAAGTCATTTGAACCGGAGGTATTAAAAGTGCTCACTTTTGTCCACTTGACATTTCATTTTTAAGGCTTGTAATAAAATAAAGCAATGAATCTAACGTAAAAGCAAATACAATATCTTTAGCATTGATCTACGTACAGCTGATTTTTTTTTTATAACATGTAACTTTTATCAATTTAATATAAAACATTAATTTATTTATTTTGACATTTTATACATACATACAATATTTGAGGTAAAGACTTCATATTATGGTCGTTCGACATATTTTAATATTGAACAATTTTTTATCTGGAGTCTGGCGTCTGCTTGCTTGTTTTCTTGACGAAAAAACTTTGGATCGATTTTTAACCCTTTTCCCGTGAGCTTAAACTTTGCAAGCAGACTCGTGGCAACGATCAAGGAGATGTATCAAATTTTTGTTAAAAAAATAATAATTATAGTATAATTTTGGATTTTTTGAAAATTTAATTGATTTTTTAAAATTGGAAACCATACAAATGTTTGATTACTATCAACAGCGGCCTGACGACGTCACGGAATATTTAAAATTTGAATTACTCCGTCGGTAATATGTAATAGGTACTTCAATACGAATATCGCATAATTTTAGCATAATTCAAAAATATATCAAAATCTTGATTAAATTGACTGACAAATGTTTTTAGAATTTAATTTTCAAAGCGTTAAGTGTCTTATCAAAGCTCAAAATATCTGACATTTTAGAAATATATTAAATTCCTGTAAGTTAAGTGTTATGTTATATGTTTTAATTCGTCTTTAATTGTTGTTATATTTTACAAAGAAAGGGAGTATAATAAAAAGTCATTTTTTATGGGTTGGTTTTTTTAAAATCAAGTCGAAGATTTAACCCTTAGACCGCGGCGCTGGCGGGGCGCACCGGAACTAAGGAGCGAAAGAAAAAGTTATATCCGATAAAGTGGCCCTGATTGGTGTGTTTGTCCTCGGCCCTTTCCTGCGTAAACGAACCCATTGTAGGCTTCTCGAACTTCCACGTACCCCGGGATGTGCCGCTCATCAGGCGCTAATTCTCGGCGGCACGCGCGCGGCACGTGGGGGTGCCGGCAAGGGCGGGTCGGAGCACGTCTCCGTGTGGACTTGCCGTAATTCGACGCATAATTATATTCGTGGATGTGGAGTGAAATTTCTGCGAAGAGTCCCGAATTTATAGGCGACGAAGAAAATCACATGAAAATTTAAATTTTCTCCTCTGGGATACGTACAACATACAACAAGTAATAGAATAGTATTTTATTTGTTAAATAAATGTGTTAGACGATATTCATTAAAATAGACCTAAAATATTACATGTTATTTTAAAAATGATAACACTGCTTACTTTCACTATTTGTTATTTATAAAGAATATAATGTTTTCATTGCTGATGCATTATTTTCAGTAATGTTATTTATACTAAACTTAGGACTAAAGGTCGAAGTAAGGAGTGAAGAAGATTAGAGTCAAGTCGGTGTTAGGGCGTAGTCAGTAAGAATAGGAGAGGGGATGCAGGAGGATGCATATCTTTCCCAGAACCTTTTTAATATTCGTTGATTTTTTTACTATTTTATGTTTTGAGCTGTTTTTCTTTCTCTTTTCTTTTTCATTTTATTTTTCATTTTATTATTATATGATTTTAGTATGTAAGAGTTTTTTATGTGTAAAGCGCCCTTGAGGTGAAATTTTCACAAAAATGGCGCTATATAAATAATCCAATATTATTATTATTATTATTAGAAATTGTTCGAATATTAATTACATTATTTTGGAAAGTAATTATTTCGAAAAAATATTAAATATGTTATTTCTTATTGAGTTTAACGATATTTTATATTTTACTTCTTGAGTTTCAAGGGTATCAGAATTATTCATCGACGGGTGAAGCTTAAAACTGAATACATTCAAATAAAGATATTTTTACATGGATAAAGAGGAAATATAAATATAAATTAATTAGGTATCTACTGACAAGAGCCAGATTTACTGGAGTAGTAAAATGTAAAATATAATTAAACTCAAGTAGAGATAACATAACTTTATGCTTTTAATTTATTTTCAATCATCATTAATAATCTACAACTTTAATGCCAAATCCATAAATAATTTACTATTGCTGTAAATATACCATTTCCTCCGACGAGTTTAGAAACCATATAAAACATCACCTTATTTTATTTTTTATATTATTTATATAAAAAAAATCATATTCTATTACATGATTAATAATTGTAGTACGTTTGGTTAAATGACGATTAATTTTAAAATAATTAAGATAATCCAATAGATTCTGTGAATATACACCAAATGAAAGAAATTAAGTTATCAAAGAAAGATATCCATTTGTGCATTTCCACATTTTTATTTTCCTTCTCTTTGACCCTTTTGTGATAAAGTAATGGGATAACCCACAAACAAAAGTAATTATCTTAAAAAACCTGGAAAAGAACAATCTTTCTACGCGCGCGGGCGGTAAAGATCACAATCGCTTCAGGCCGTACGATAGCCCACCCTTGAGAAATAAATTTCAATACAAAGACATTCGTGCACACACGTGAAATACTCACACATTCCATACAATCTTAAAAGGTTGCATTTCCTCGGATTTATGCCAAATAAATATAAATTACCCCTATTTTAATGTATGACGCAAAAGTTTGTCATTTTTATTTGTGACAAAAGTTTAGTTTTTTTTTTAATTTACACTACATTTAATCGTACACCGATCTAAAAACACCTAAAGAAATGCAAGCTAGTTATCCAAGACAAGCCTACAAAGCAAGTGATAAAATTTAAATATATGTATTTTGAGATATCTTATGACGCTGAAGATAGGTTAGGTTAGGTTACAATCCTATAAGGTAGCATTAACATCCGGCTTCTAAAAGGACACGTTTATTGCATTTAGATGAACGTCTGTTGGAACGAATAAAAGATATTGGAGATAGTTAGAGTGAATGGGGTTAAAAAGGGATGCCCCATCAGAATTACAAGCACGAAAACACATACATTTAGAACTTTCTTCAAATCGCTATTGTATTGTCACAATTCTGTATAATTTGTAACAAAACAATAAAAACTCAGAAGAAGAAGGATTTTCAATCAGGACTCCCGATTCCCTAAAATAAAGTCCCTTCCTTAATTGAAGGTCAGAACATACAGACACAATGTGGGGACACAAGCACATGCTCATAGATAGCAAATTCTGAATTTAAAAAACCTGTGTCAGATCATTACGTTGTATGGAATAGAAATAAGAGCTGACACAGTTAGGACCAAAAGCCTTTTTTGGAAGCCTGAGATAAGAATACTGCATACTACAGCTGGAAGGACACTAAGGAACAGGGTTAGAAACTCTGAAACAAGAGATACCTCTCAGACAGAAGATATCGTGCGATTGGGCAGAAAGAGTTCCGGAGAGACCAAGTAGATAGGATGGATGGTGCAAGAATTTCCCGTGTGGTTGCCCACAATATACCCGTGGGACGTGTGGCAGGAAGACCGCCAAAAAGTTGGAAAGATAGCTGGTTCTCCACTTCCCAAGAGGACGGCTCCCACTCAAAAACAGATGATCTAGAACGAGAAGATCTTAGAAAATATATGTTTATTTCTTCATGTATTTATTTATATAACCAGTGGAAATATTTACATGTAATCGAGGATTTTACTCTGCACATTTTAAAGAAAATAAGAAATGTCCAGTTGTATCTGGAATACACGAAAATATATCGGAAACTTTACGATCATACTCGAAACTTGACAAAATGACAATCTCTGTATAAGGGGAACCTCTGTAAGAACCGCTGAGCAGATCAGTTATTTATTGTGACAGTTTGGTGATAACACAGCCGTGATTCAGTGTGGCTAGCGAAATAGACCATACTGACCAGCGATAAAGTTCCCACAGACATTTGAGAAATGTTTGATCAGTAATCAAAGCTTTGCAAGCGACGTGAATCAGAATTTCTAGATACAAGTGGAAGATTCTCGAGTGACATGTGCGAGATTTAGCGCAAATTACAGAGTAGTTGCTGTTGTGTCTGGTGATTTTGGTTTATAAATAATAATACTTTCATTAATGTCTTTAATTTTTGTTTGATTTATCTCCCATCGCTACGATCTCGTGACAATATTATTTAACACAATTTTAAGGACTGTATCTCTCTGTGTATCGATATGGATGGAGCGTTGCATAATTTATGACTTCAAAATGAAAGTTTTCCTGATACAGCTGAAACAATGGGATAATGGAACCCTCCGATATTATATAAGGGCTATTTGATACAATCAAACTTATGAAACGGGCGCAAAGCGGTTGCAAACTTTTAAATTAGATTAAAAAAGAATGAAAGTTGGCCGCGGGAAGAGAGTTTTGACCCTCGGGAAGGCATTAGGGGTTGTAATTACACTCTTAATATTAAATTGGTTTATTTTTACTCATTTTTAAAAGAAAATTCCAATTCATACGCTGTATTATTGCATAGGTTATGGTGGTTTGAGTAATTTTAATGATTTTTCTTTAAATTTTCATTAAATCAACATTTTCGCTAAATTTTATAGATTATCCTTTTATATTCACTCGTATAAGTAACAAATTTCTTTTTTTACTCCCTTTATTTAACTCGTGGCGTCTGCTTGTCTTCTTGTCTGACGAAAAAACTTTGGATCCATTTTAAACCCCTTTCCCGTGATCCAATCGAGCTGAAACTTTGCAAGCAGACTCCTGGCGATCAAGATCTATCAATTTTTCGTTACCCTCTAATGACCAAAAAAATCTTTCCCACTACGAAAGATTCTGCCTCGCACAAATTTCTGTATATACGGTTGGTTATCATTTACACCTGCTGTTCGATATTTATGAACAGGTCAAGTTTACGCACGTATTAACTAAACTCACCCACCTTGCATTTCTCTCTCCCACACCTTTCCGCATAGTGCACGCTCTAATGTTTTTCTATGACTTTATAAGTGATATTACTGCTTTGACTGTCGATATATGTGTGCTTTTTCTGATAAGGAATAAATTGTGCCAGAAGAGTATTAGTGAGACCTGCCGCCCTTCTGATTAGGCGTGCGTAAGGAACCATAGTACTGCGGCTACCAAGACAAGACAGAATGTAAGAACATATTTCCTTCCTTATTATTACTCACTGATCGCTTCCTTAAAACCATTCAAATCCATCCTAAATAACTTGTCCAAATTCACGATCCATCTGCAAATGCCTGCCGATGAAACAAGATTAGTGATAAAATAACCTAATTTAGTGTAAAGTAAAACAATCTTGTTGCACCGCAAAGTAATTGCCATATTTATCAATAACCCAGCTTATTTTTTAAAACTGTCTTAAGATCCATATTTCTTAAACCTCAAATAGCTTTAATATTGACATTTTCACAGCTTATTCTGTCTGAAATTTCTAAATCAAATTAGGTAGTTTAGATTAGTTTTCAGCTCTCAACATGATTTCCATCATCAGCTTTGATTCTTTCTAGTTCATATTCTAATGTAGGAAATAGGCCAAGACTCCATATTGTTTCTTCCATAATTTACGACTTTTAAACATGAAAAACATTTCAATATACGTGACATTGTTTCGGCAATTTTTTTGATTGAAAATATCAGTTTTTTCAGCATATTTCTTTGAAATATAAGGGAATTTTATACAATTATCTGAATTTCGGGAGAATCTGGAGTTAACGTAGTCAACTATGAAATTATTAATTAAAAGTACGAACAAATTTAGATTTAACAAATTGCCTTATCCTTTAGGGTTTCTGCTTGAATAAAGGCCTATCTCGAAGCGGAAAAGTCTTTAAATACTGTAGGGAAATAAATTATACAGCGTTACTCTCAGAAGATTCAAGGGACACATGCAAGATGCCTGCGAGGAACAGCCTCCCCTGCCTTAGCGAGCAGCCCTTAGAAGAAATCCTCCGTGGGGCCTACGACAATAGGGTGGGGGTTAACCGAATTTGAACGACGCCTTTTATTTCTGGTACTTTACTCATCGTTGCTTCATTAAAAGTTTCACAGGGGTGGAACGTATTGAGATTGAAGGGATGAAGAATAAATGTAAATATACATTACGGAAATAATATAAATAATCTTGTTACTAAACGAAACTGGTTTATGCGGTAAATATCTTACGATTTTATTGATAAATATAATATTACATCATAGGATATTTTTGATAAAATGTTTTTTATTACTTCCATTATTTTTTATTTTCCTTCGATATATACGAGTACGGATGTTCGTTTTTACAAGGTTGTAAAAATGTTTCTCATTATAATGAAACTCCCTCGATAATACCTACCCTCAACGCATTGTATATTCAATAACATGTTATTTTTTACGGAAATTATCATATTTTGTGATTTTTTCCAATATCGTCGCCATACAGCCAAATTCAATGTTAAAATCATTCAGTTTTATTGATTCTTTAATTTGATTTTTTCCAAATTGTAGCGTATAGGTTTTTTTCATTGTAACATTTTTTTGTTTATAATCTCACCACACTTTCTATGTTTTTATTATTCGATAATGGATTATAGACAGCCAAAACAGTCGTCTATTTATACGGAAACATATAGAAAAAAAGTCTTGTTATATGTATTTATTTTATAGAGTTTTACAATATGAATACCGACTGTTTTCATATAAAAAAAATCTAAAAATATTTATTTTGTTACAAAAGACCTTACGCATAGCAGCTGTAATTAAGCTATAAATTAAGCCTATATTTTTATTTAATTTAAGTCAATTTTATATGTAATTTCTGTTAAATAATTAAATAACTTAGTATCGGGCCATTTCTCCGCAGGGTTTGGCGCAGAGGATAGAACGCCATACTCTTATATCCTGGCATACAACTTTTCCCTGTCGACTTTCGTACAAGTATATTTTGTCATTTATTTATTCGTTCACGCCTGGTTTAGCCAATGATAAATATGAAGGAATAGAGGTGGTGGTTGTGGCTGAATTGGACTTCGGTAAGATGAAGCCTACCAATCCTGTCCTCATAATCCTTTTTATCTCCAATTTATCCCACTCCGCCTACTTTAATTTAATATGCCTAACGACATTTGTCTTACCTATATATAATTCAAATTGTTCCTAACGCCACGTCAAGCTCTGTTCAATTGTTTTTGGTGAAAAAATACATATAATTCATATAATTCCGCCTTGTGTGATCTACGCATACGAAGAATCCGCATTTAAACCGCATCTACTAGAAATATCGTATTGTAATACCGCAACTACTATCTACGCGTGAAAAAACTGCATATTATTATAATTACCGTACCTGTATTAAACCGTGGATTTTGTCATCTCGGTTTCTTTACTTATTCAGCGACGCGAGTGGAGTGCGTCTGCAGCAGAACATTGAAGAAAAAGGCGTCTCTGCATCCTACACTTATCCTATACTTACTCCTAGGATCTCATCTTATTTTGTCTACATTCATGCTTCTATCGTCGTTTCTGTTTTCCTCCATTTGCCAACCAACTCAGACGTCTCGTAAATATTATAATACCCGCGAATGAATGATTATCTCTACTTGAACAAATCTCAATGAACCTTTAAAATTATAATAACCGCATGTATTTATTTATTATAAACCGCTACACCAAGGCCCATTATAGGATTTTACATAAAATGTTATGATATAGAGAGAAGTATATTAAAAAATATCAGCATAAGCAGTACATATAATATATAAAAGTCCTAGCACGTGGGTATCATATATAAAAAAAAATATTACATAACATTCATTGTCATGCACACTATTTGGTTGTTGAAGCTTTTTAGGACCATCCTCCAATATTTGGTTTACCTAATTATGCCAGGTCTTTTTCAGATACGCTCTGTTCCTGTTCATTAAATGTAAGGTACAGAAATAAAAAATGGCCACTGTGCAATAGAGGAAATTGGATGATCGTATTTGCAACGGATTTTATGTCCACAACAGATATTTTAAAATTGATTTTCTTTTGATAACTAACTAACTAACTAACTAACTTACCATCACGCCGTTTCCCCGTGGGGATAGGCAGAGAGAATAGAGCGCCATACTCTTCTGTCCTGACATACAACTTTCGCTTCGTCTACAATCATACATCTTCGCATGCAAACTCGACGGTTGTTGAGGCCACATTCCAGTATCTGGTTAATCTGGTCATGCCACGTCTTCCGTGGTCGCCCTCTCTTTCTGGCGCCGTCAACACTTGCATCATATATCTTTCTTACCATTCTTTCCTCATTCATTCACTCAACATGCCCAAACCACCTGAGCGACCCTATTTTTATTCTATGTATTATGATACGATCAGCTTTACATTCATTCCTAATATCTTCATTTTTTACTCTATCATACATGGATTTACGTCTAAGGGACCACGTCCAGGCTTCACTTCCATAAATTAGTGTCGGTATTAGAACTCCATTATGTACCGCTTGTTTTGCTAAAATTGATAAAATGATAGATGATTTTGATAAAATGCTTCTTAAATATACAAAGATATTTTCAATTGCACTTATCAATTATTACACTGCCATTTATTGCCAGATAACTATCTGCTTGCTTGCCCCGCATTTTAACATAGTCAGAATTGCCCCGGAATAACGGCTGGCCGCGCGAAGCGTGAACGCATGACCAAGAATTTACCGTGATTACATTATTCCCTATGTAACTGTAATAATTGTTCGTCACGGATAAATTAAAAATGAACATGAACAAATTTTTTGTTGACATTTATCATGATCAGTTTTTTTCTACTATTACTCTCTAACTCTATTAAAGGGTTTTTTAAGCGCAATCGCCAGTCCATATTTTTGGACATGACTTCTTTAAGAGAACTCCGCGGAAGTCCTGTACTTTGGACAGGGGTAAGCGAGTGGATCATAATAAAAAAAAAACGCTATTATTTATTTTCGTCAATTGCATACTGTGTTTTTTTATACATCATAATATTGTGTACAACTATAAAAAATCAAAAATTTCAATAAATCAAGGATTTTACAATACCGAAATGACAAATTTCATCGATTTGATAAAACATTTAACTTAAAAAAAAAAAAACATTTTGTCATATAATAAGAAGATGTTCAATAGTAAAATTGTAAAATTATTGATAAGTGTTATTCAGTTTTGACTGTTTATTGTGGCTGCGGAAGGATAAATGAAAACACTGGAAATAAATTAGCGATTTATTAATTAATGATAAATAAATTATTCAGTGTACATAAAAAACCACTAAAACGAATTAAATTTAACGCTATTTTTTAATCAACACTAATTTGCAAATATCACTCGTATATGAACTAGTTTTTATTGCTGGATAACACGTAATGTCGCTTTGGTTTATTTCGCCATTTAGGAACTCCGCTCGATTATATCGCTTTATTTATCGCTTCAATTATCTCACGACTGGCCACCCTGAGCGTCGCCTCGCGGCTTGCGGCCGACTTCGCACCAAAAAACTGTCAAAACAGCGGCAACCTAGATCTGCGGTATTTATTTCCAAATGCTGGTGTTTTCGAACTTCCGAGATTGTTCTTGTGTGAGGAGAAGATTCTTGTCGCTTCTCGGTTGTTCCGGGTGTTTCCCGAATGTTATAAAATAACCTAGATTGCTTTAAGCTGTTATTTATCATTCGGTAGTATTGTGACGCATTACAAGGGATTATATACGCAATACCTTTAGCCATACATTAACATACCAATACATTTTCCACTCAATAATAAGAAACATAAAACAAACAATATCTACACAACCGCACCCAAACTAATTCGTACATTATATCTAAAATTATATTAAAACCAATATTTAATATTTATTAAGATTTTTGGTTTGCTGTTAATTTTCCC